>CAWTZC010000464.1:0-30494 GCA_963919715.1 Microtus obscurus
TTTTTTTCTGATGTCAAAATGCTTTTCAGATCTCCAACTCCTTTCAGTTTTTTTTCCAAAATAATATACTTTTATTTAATGATGAACAAATGAACAGAAAATGAGAAAGAAAACTGCACTGTTGTTGGAAATATACTTAGAAAAAGAGTACATTTAGGTTTATATGTTTCCATTGGTTTCTTTTTTTCTTTTTTTCTTTTTTTTTTTTTTTGTCAAAGCCTCCGTTTATTAGGGACAGGGTAACAACTTATATACCCCCTGAATGAGGGCTTGGGGAGCAGGGCACAGGAGCATGGAATCTGGCCGCGTGGTCCCAGTCACGTAACCTACATCCGGTCAGGTAGGCCAAGAAGTCAGGAGTTGCCACACCTAGTTCCCTGGATAGCTGGAATTTAAGGCAGTTCCGCTATCAGATTAGGTTCGTTAGCAATTAGCGAACAGCTAATTGGGTGTGGGGCAGGTTTTGCCAATAGGACTATTCTTAACATAATTATGGGTTTGGGGTTCCCTGCAGGCTCCCCAAGGTGATGGTTTCTGTAACAATCTTTAGGGGGGAAACGGCTCCCAACATATTCCTCCTTTCTTATATAAAGGCAAGTAGTTATAGGTGGAGGGCACCAAGACAGAGTCAACCATGGTGTCAGATCTAAAGGAGAAGGGACTGGGACAAGGAGAGACCCTCCTCTCGACTGGTGAAGCAATTTACCTCTCCTGGGAACAGAGGGGTGCCTTATGAGTAGCATTAGTTTCTTGGAGCTTCTCAAATAAAAGGTATCTAGTAGGATTAAAGTAAGCAGATCACAGGGCACCCTGTCTTAGGCTATGTGGAGAGCGCCCTCGTACCTAAAAACCATGCCATGTTGAGCCGGCCTGTACGGCCTCTGTATGGTTTGAAATTTAGGTGAGGATCCACACTAACTCCCGTCATTGGGCCCCTGTATCTATCATTAATGAAAAATCTGTGAGGTGCTCCTTAAACAAAAGATATGATATAATTTTGGCACCAATAACTCCATCTCCAGACAAGAAGAAAGGGGCACCTTCCAAACCCAGTATTCACCTTTTAGTCTGGCCCATGGTATGTCCTCCTTCCTAAATGCCTACTCCACAAAAAGTTACGTGTGCTTGCCTGCCATCAATTAGGGAGGTGAAAAAGGGATCAAAATCTAAAATTCTTAACATATGCATTAAACCCAAACACTTTACAGCATGTGTCAAACCTTTCCCAACATCTATAAGCAGTTACAAATATCATTAGATCAATTTCAGTAAGAGTACAATGACATACATTGTTGTCAAATACCACCATTTCCGGACTCTGAGCAACAGTCACAGGAACCCCAATCTTTCCCCTTCTTAAGTGAAGAGGTTAGTATTTTAATTAAAATGAGTTCTGTGTCCCAGAGATTAAAACAGTCTGATGTCCAGTCTGCATCTCAGCTCCAAAGCAGACCAGAGTTCAAGCTGCAGAAGCAGTTTAGCACTTGTGCTTCAGGGCGGGTGGGATTCCTGGGTGAGGTGAGCTGGATTCAGCTATCTGAAGCACATCCTGGCATTATCTCAGCCGGGTCTCCCTGGACTCAGGAGGCAGAATTGACACCCTGTAGAGTGGAGCAGCAGGTTCTGTTATCAGGGACTCCTCTCCTTGGGGGCAGGAAAAGCCAGACTAAGGACCTCTCTGCAATCGCCTCAGGAACTCCTCTGTGTCCGCAGCGCAGCCTCGACATCAGGCCCAGCTTTTATTTTCTTTCTGTGAAAAAGCATAAACATATCCTCGACCCCAAATATATATAGGTCGGGTTTTTTTCATAATGCATTGCAAGGGCTTTTCCACCTTGCCCTAGCAAAGGTCAGCTTGGTGTTATCATGTCAGATCCGTTTGCATCTGGATCTACTTGCAAGTTTCATAAGCTGCTTACAAGGAGCCTTATTATGCTCCATAATATTTTTTTATTATTATTAGCCATATATGCAGTTCCTCCATTGGAAGAGCCATTTGTAAAATGTAGCATAAAATCCTTTAAGGGATTTTTTTTGCTAGAACATTAGCAAAATACAGTTGTGTGAATTGTAGCAATAATCATCTGGGGATCAAGCCATTTTTTAGCTTTTATCCTGCCCTTTTGTACCAGACAGGCTACTGGTTTAAATTAAGAGTTTAATATCTTAATTGGCAAAACTTGAGAAGATTTTGCCATAAACAGCATTTTTTTATAAAAATGTTGTAGAATAAGTTTTATATTTAATATGCACACTTGCCATAGCTGCATTATAATTAATATGCTGTGTTTGTTGATTATTGTATACTTTACCTGTTGATTTATATTTTACCTGTTTGAGTACCTGTTAGGCAGCTTTAAGCTCTCTCTATTGGAAACTTTTTTTTTTCTATTCTAAGATGGCTCCCTTAATTAAGATGTGTGCTTCTCTGCTCCCCTAACCAACCTTCCTTTATCCCAAACATCCCGTTTCCCCAGGTTCCCCCCATCCTCCCCTTCTCCCATTTCTCTCCCCTTCTCCCCTCACCCCCCCTCCCACCACACCCCCAAGATCCCAAATTTTTGCCCGGCAATCTGGTCTACTTCCCATAACCAGGAGGATAGCTATATGTTTTTCTTTCGGTTCACCTTCTTATTTAGTTTCTTTAGGATATCAAATTATAGACTCACTGACCTTTATTTATCTCTAGAAACCAATTATGAGTGAGTACATCCCATGTTCATCCTTTTGGGTCTGGGTTACCTCACTCAGGATAGTATTTTCTATTTCCATCCATTTGCATGCAAAATTCGCGAAGTCATTGTTTTTTACCGCTGAGTAGTATTCTAATGTATATATATTCCATACTTTCTTCATCCATTCTTCCATTAAAGGGCATCTAGGTTGTTTCCAGGTTCCGGCTATTACAAATAATGCTGCTATGAACATAGTTGAACAAATGTCCTTGTCATATGATCGGGCATCTCGTGGGTATATTCCCAAGAGTGGCATTGCTGGGTCCATGGGTAGGTTGATCCCAATTTTCCTGAGAAACCGCCACACTGCTTTCCAAAGTGGTTGCACAAGTTTGCATTCCCACCAGCAATGGATGAGGGTACCCCCTTTCTCCACAGCCTCTCCAGCAAAGGCTATCATTAGTGTTTTTTGATTTTAGCCATTCTGACAGGTGTAAGGTGATATCTCAATGTTGTTTTGATTTGCATTTCCCTGATCGCTAAGGGAGGCTGAGCATGACCTTAAGTGCCTTTTGGCCATTTGAACTTCTTCTGTTGAGAATTCTCTCTTCAGATCAGTGCCCCATTTTTTAATTGGGTTAATTAGCATTTTAAAGTCTAGTTTCTTGAGTTCTTTATATATTTTGGAGATCAGACCTTTGTCTGTTGCGGGGTTGGTGAAGATCTTCTCCCAGTCAGTGGGTTCCCTTTTTGTCTTAGTGACAGTGTCTTTTGCTTTACAGAAGCTTCTCAGTTTCAGTAGGTCCCATTTATTCAATGTTGCCCTTAATGACTGTGCTGCTGGGGTTATACCTAGGAAGCGATCGCCTGTGCCCATCTGTTGTAGGGTACTTCCCACTTTCTCTTCTATCAGGTTCAGTGTGTTCAGATTGATATTGAGGTCTTTGATCCATTTGGACTTGAGTTTTGTGCATGGTGATAGATATGGGTCAATTTTCTTTCTTCTACAGGTTGACATCCAGTTGTGCCAGCACCATTTGTTGAAGATGCTTTCTTTCTTCCATTGTATACTTTTAGCACCTTTATCGAAAATGAGGTGTTCATAGGTTTGTGGGTTAAGATCCGGGTCTTCTACACGATTCCATTGGTCGACTTCTCTATTTTTATGCCAATACCACACTGTTTTCATTACTGTAGCTCTATAGTAGAGTTGAAAGTCAGGGATGGTAATGCCTCCAGAAGTACCTTTATTGTACAAGATTGTTTTGGCTATCCTGGGTTTTTTGTTATTCCATATAAAGTTGATTATTGTCCTTTCAAGATCAGTGAAGAATTTTAATGGGATCTTGATGGGGATTGCATTGAATCTATAAATTGCCTTTGGTAGGATTGCCATTTTTACTATGTTGATCCTCCCAATCCAAGAGCAAGGGAGATCCTTCCATTTTCTGGTATCCTCTTCAATTTCTTTCTTCAATGCCTTAAAGTTCTTGTCAAATAGATCCTTCACTTCTTTGGTTAGAGTTACCCCGAGATATTTTATGCTGTTTGTGGCTATCGTGAAAGGTG
The DNA here is from genome assembly GCA_963919715.1 of Microtus obscurus. NCBI lineage: Eukaryota > Metazoa > Chordata > Mammalia > Rodentia > Cricetidae > Microtus > Microtus obscurus. The sequence continues at coordinate 4,245 of CAWTZC010000464.1, forward strand.
ATGCTTCTCTGATTTCCCTCTCTGCTTCCATATCCTTTGTGTATGGGAGGGCGACTGATTTTTTGGAGTTGATCTTGTATCCGGCCACATTACTAAAGGTGTTTATCAGCTGTAGGAGTTCTTTGGTGGAGTTTTTGGGGTCGCTTATGTAGACTATCATATCATCTGCAAATAACGAAAGTTTAACTTCTTCCTTTCCAATTCGAATCCCCTTGATCCCCTTATGTTGTCTTATTGCTATTGCTAAAACTTCAAGCACTATATTGAAGATTTATGGAGAGAGTGGACAGCCTTGTCGTGTTCCTGATTTAAGTGGGATGGCTTTGAGTTTCTCTCCGTTTAATTTGATATTAGCTGTCGGTTTGCTGTAAATAGCTTTTATTATATTTAAGTATGACCCTTGTATCCCTAATCTCTCCAAGACTTTTATCATAAAGGGATGTTGAATTTTGTCAAAAAGCTTTTTCAGCATCTAATGAAATGATCATATGGTTTTTTTCTTTCAGTTTATTTATATGATGGATTTCATTGATAGATTTTCATATGTTGAACCAGCCTTGCATCTCTGGTATGAAGCCTACTTGATCATAATGGATAATGTTTCTAATGTATTCTTGGATACGGTTCGCCAGTATTTTGTTGAGGATTTTTGCGTCGATGTTCATGAGTGAGATTGGCCTGTAATTCTCTTTCTTGGTTGAGTCTTTGTGTGGTTTTGGTATCAGAGTGATGGTAGCTTCATAAAAGGAATTTGGCAATGACTCTTCTGTTTCTATATTGTGAAATACCTTAAGGAGTATAGGTATTAGGTCTTCTTGGAAATTCTGGTAGAATTCCGCATTGAAACCGTCTGGTCCTGGGCTTTTTTGGTAGGGAGGTTTTTGATAACAGCTTCTAATTCTTCGCGACTGACAGGTCTATTTAGATTGCTCACCTGGTCCTGATTTAACTTTGGTATATGGTATTTATCTAAAAAAAGTGTCCATTTCTTTTACATTTTCCAGTTTTGTGGCATACAGGCTTTTGTAGTAAGATCTAATGATTCTCTGAATTTCCTCTATGTCTGTGGTTATGTCCCCCTTTTCATTTCTGATCTTATTAATTTGCAGATTCTCTCTCTGCCGTTTGATTAGTTTGGATAGGGGTTTATCAATTTTGTTGATTTTCTCCAGGAACCAGCTTTTTGTTTCATTGAACCTTTGGATTGTTTTCTGTGTTTCTATTTTGTTGATTTCAGCCCTCAGTTTGACTATTTCCAGTCTTCTACTCCTCCTAGGTGAGTCTGCTTCTTTTTTTTTCTAGAGCTTTCAGGTGGGCTGTTAAGTCTCCAATGTATGCTTTCTCTGTTTTCTTTAAGTGGGCACTAAGGGCTATGAACTTTCCCCTTAGGACTGCTTTCAAAGTGTCCCATAAGTTTGAGTATGTTGATTCTTTATTTTCATTGAATTCAAGGAAGACTTTAATTTCTTTCTTTATTTCTTCTTTAATCCAGGTGTGGGTCAATAGTTGACTATTCAGTTTCCATGAGTTTGCAGGCTTTCTGGGGGTAGCATTGTTGTTGAATTCTAACTTTAGTCCGTGGTGATCTGATAAGACACAGGTGGTTATGGATATTTTTTTGTAACTGTGGAAGTTTGCTTTGTTACCGAGGATGTGGTCAATTTTTCGAGAAGGTTCCATGAGCTGCAGAGAAGAAGGTATATTCTTTCCTATTTGGGTGGAATGTTCTATAGATGTCTGTTAAGTCCATTTGGTTCAATACCTCCATTAATTCTCTTATTTCTCTGTTAGGTTTCTGTCTGATTGACCTGTCCATTGGTGAAAGAGGCGTGTTGAGATCTCCCACTATTAGTGTGTGCGGTTTGATGGCGTCTTTGAGTTTTAGTAATGTTTCTTTTACATATGTGGGTGCTTTTATATTAGGGGCATAGATATTCAGGATTGAGACCTCATCCTGATCAATTGTTCCTGTTATGAGTATAAAATATCCCTCTCCATCTCTTCTGATTGATTTAAGTTTGAAGTCAACTTTGTTAGAAATTAGTATGGCCACACCTGCTTGTTTCTTAGGTCCATTTGCTTGATAAACCTTTTCCCATCCCTTTACTCTAAGTAGGTGCCTATCTTTGTGGTTGAGGTGTGTTTCTTGTAAACAGCAGAATGTTGGATCCTGTTTTGCGTATCCAATCTCTTAGCCTGTGCCTTTTTATAGGTGAGTTGAGTCCATTGACATTAAGGGATATTAATGACCAGTGGTTGCTAACTCTGGTCACTTTTTTAGTCATAGGGTTTGTGTGTTTGCTTTCTTTTAGTTGAGCTGGTAAAGGGTGTCTAGAAGTTTGAGTTATTGTGGTCATTGTTGGTCTCCTTGGTTTGTGATTTTCCTTCTATTACTTTCTGTAAGGCTGGATTTGTGGCTACGTATTGTTTAAATTTGTTTTTATCCTGGAAAATTTTGTTTTCTCCATTTATAGTGAACGAAAGCTTGGCTGGGTATAGTAGTCTGGGCTTGCATCCATGTTCTCTTAGCTTCTGCAGTACATCTATCCAGGACCTTCTGGCTTTCATGGTTTCCATAGAGTAGTCAGGAGTAAGTCTGATAGGTTTACCTTTATAAGTAACTTGACCTTTTTTCTTTGCAGCTCTTAATATTCTTTCTTTATTCTGGATGTTTTGTGTTCTGATTATTATGTGGCGAGGAGATGTTTTTTTCTGGTCCAGTCTATTCGGTGTTCTGTATGCTTCTTGAACCTTCAAAGGAATATCTTTCTTTAGGCTGGGAAAGTTTTCTTCTATAATTTTATTAAATATATTTTCTGAACCATTGAGCTGTACTTCTTCTCCTTCTTGTATCCCAATTATTCTTAGGTTTGGTCTTTTTATTGTGTCCCATATTTCCTGAATGTTTTGTGATGAGAATTTGTTGGTTTTGCTGTTTTCTTTGATCAGTGTGTTAATTTTCTCTATGGTATCTTCAGTGTCTGACATTCTTTCTTCTAACTCTTGTAATCTGTTGGTAGTACTTGTCTCTGTAGTTCCTGTTCGTTTACCCAGATTTTCCATCTCCAACCTTCCCTCGGTTTGTGTTTTCTTCATTACTTCCATTTCGTTCTTCAGGTCTTGAACCATTTCCCTTACCTGTTTGATTGCATTTTCTTGTTTCTCTTGATTTTCTTGGGTATCTTTGAGCGATTTATTCATTTCCTCTACCTTTTTGTTTGTAATCTCTAATTGTTTATGGCAGTTTTTCACCTCCTGTTTAAGGTCTTCTATTATTTTCAAAAAATTCACTTTTGGGTCGATTTCTTCTACTTCTTCTGGAGTAGGGTGTACAATTCTTCTTATTTCGGGATCCCTGGGTTCTGGTGATGTCATGTTGCCTTTCAGGTTGTTGGAGGAATTCTTGCATTGGCGCCTTCCCATCTCCTCTTTCAAATGAAGCCAAGAGAGGCCTGGTGTCTTGGTCCAGTTTTTGCTGTGACTGAGCCTCTGGGTGTATCTCTTCAGTGTGGAAGCAAGGTCCGTCCTGCTGAGCTTGATCTGCCCAGTGATGTCTCTCCTGGCACCCGGATCTGATCTCCCTGCTGCTTGGGTGTCTCGCGAACAAAGGGCAGGCAGGCCACCTAGACAAAGGAGCTACTACCCTCCTGGCTGCCCTCCCAATTCGGACCCTGTCCCAGCGCCCAAACAGGCTGAGCTGGGAGCTGTTGTGTGGTTCAAGGCGGGGCGGGGGGTCAGAGGAGGTGGGGGAGGGTCGTGGATGCAGGCTGGGTGGGATATGAGTAGAGAGGAAGTATCGGGCAGTATAGCCCCTGCAGACTGACCAAGGAGTGCAGGAGGATTGAGGAACGTCTGAGTTCCCTGTCCTGGGCTGCTGCCGCAGTCAGAAACTCACCCACCCTGGTGATGTCTCTTCTGGTACCGGGATCTGGTCTCCGTGCTGCTTGGGTGTCTCGCGAACAAAGGGCCGACCTCTTATTTATTTTTCTGAATGTAAAATTATGAGTGAATAAACTGTATTTTTACCCAATAGTGGTTCAGAGTTAGCAAAGCTGTATCATTTATTAAGTACTACTAGAGTTTTTAAATTAATCTAATATTATTCTAAGTATTTCTTTAAGCTTTTTGTTTCTTTCATTTCTTTTTGGACATCATGTTTTGATAATATTAACTCTGAAGGGAAGAATCCATAATTTGTGCAATCCTCACATCCATACTAAGAAAAATAGTTGGTAGTATGGGTACAAGACTCAATCTGAGTAATTTGTGATTGATTATTTAGGTGAATTATTCAGTCTAATTAGGTAATTTATGGTAGAGAGATAAGAGTCTTCACTGTCACTGAGCCTTGTGTTATAGTTTATACCACATGTGCAGTTATTTGACAAAGATATTATTAATAAAGTTGTAGCAGTGGTAGAGAATACCTGCTATATAATGAAATGATCAAGTACAGTATTTGCGATGTGCCCAAGAAGTTCCCCATAGGTAATACCTATAGCCTTTATTTTATAAACTGAACACATTTCATTATGTCCATGAAGAGAAAGAGACAGACAGAGGTAGAAAGATATTAAGAAATTGGCTTGTTTAAGTACAGGGCCTGACAAGTGCAGGGTAGTGAGCCCTAAGCCCTGAAGAGTTAATGTTGATTGTAGGTCCTGCGACAAGCAGTTGGGAGAGAGAAATCTATTTTTCTCAGAGGATCCCATTGTTTCATCATTAAGACCTTCAACTGATTGGATATGGCCCATTCACACAGCAGATTGAATCTGCTTACTTCAAGTCTATTGATTTAAATGCTAATCATACTTAAAATTAAATTTCATAGCAGCATCTAGATTGATGTTTGACCCAAAATGTCAGCACTGTGGTTTAAAAAAATTCTCAGATAAAATTAGCCATCATGGAAGAAATGGTAATGATATTAACCTCTTTGTACCAATAAGGATTATCTAATGTAGTGATTGCTATGCAATTAGCATAATTTTTGAAATGTAAACATCTCATGTTGAACAGTAGTTAATGTTTTATGTCACCATTATTTGGCTTTTTTATGAAAAACTGTGGGTTTATGTTTCATGTTCAGGGAGGTATTTTGGGTAAATATTAACTTTTTCCTTCACAAAATATTATCTGTATAAAGCTTTATGCAATCTTTGATAAGCATGTCAAAAATCATTATTTTATATGTGCCTAGAGCCTGATAAATTTGGGAAATCTAGAAATATTACCATCATTGCAGTAAAATGATGAATGTGCAATGAAAATTTAAAGAAGAGAGGCATATGTCTGTTCTTTAACTAATGCAGCATCCCATGAGCATTGTCAAGAACTGATTATTGAAGACTGTAAATGAAAAGTGCTTATGGAGAAGAGAGCTGGATATTAGGAAATTTCATCATTTCTGAAGTCACATCATTAAAATTTTAAGATACAATTCAAATACTCTGGTAAGCAGCAAGATCCTACTACTCCATTACTGGGGTGGGTAACAAATCATTGTTGAAATAGTCACAGAAAATATATGACTGATGGATACTACCATTTGACTGAAAAACAAAATACACATAATTTAGCAAGGCACAATGCTTACTTTAACCCTGAGCTCCATAGACTAGAAGCAGAACAGTAAGAACAAAGAGGCTGGGAAAATTTCTACCCACACTTTAGCCCTATCCCATCCCAGACACCATTTTTCTCCCTTTTTCTTAGTGCCTTGAGACCTTTATACACCATGTTTTGTTCATATTTACCTCCACAAATGCTCTGAGATCCTCCTTCTCTACCCACCAAAACCTGTATCCTCTTTTTTTTTTCCCTGCCCAGCCACCAAGTCCACTTTATGCTTCCTACTTATTGTTGGATGTGTGGCCAACTTCCACAAGAACATGGCCAACTTCCCAGGAGTCCCATTCTTAGAGAAAACTGTCTCTTCCTCCCCCTCCCCCAGCAGCTATTTATTGTCAATGACTCCTTTTCTATGTGCAGGACTTCATGCCCAGGATGGGAATTGAGTTTGCACAGGTCCTGTGCATGCTGTTACAACCACAGAAAATTTATATAGCCAACTGCCCTTTTGAATCTGGAAACACTGTTTTCTTGAAAACACCTTCCTTGGGCTATTGTAGTAAGAGGAGCGGCCGGGCTGTGTTCCGGTATCCGGCCACCTGCATGGTTTAGCTTAAGCCCCGAAATAACAACACACAAACTGTATTCATTTAATCACTGCCTGGCCCATTATTGGCTAGCTCTTACATATCGACCTAACCAATTTCTGATAATCTGTGTAGCACCCCATGGTGTGCTTACCGGGGAGATTCTAGCCTGTGTCTGTCTGGACTGCGGGCATCATGGCGACTCCTTGACTCAGCTTCTCTTTCCCAGCATCCTCTTCTGTCTACTCCGCCTACCTAATTTTCTGTCCTATCAGGGCCCAGGCAGTTTCTTTATTGAACCAATGAAATCAGCAGATTGATATATGACACTCCCACATCAGGCTATTAAACTGTTTCCATCATGACTTCCACTATCATTCCCAAGACTGAAGAGAAGGGACTTGGAAATAGCAATCCCACTTAGGGCTGAGCAGTCACAGTTTCTTATTCTCTGCATAAAGACCATTAGTTGGTCTCTATGTTAATAGCCACCTATTGCATCAAGAAATTTCTCCTCTGATGAGGGCTAAGAGGTCAGAGTAAAGGAGAGGGATGGAATGAGTAACATTAAAATCCTTTCTAAATAGCTACATGGAAGTGTATTACTGTAGAAGCTTCCTAAAATATATACATAGGCACATGAAAAGAGTTTATATCAAGTGATCCTATACTGGAACAATACTGTTCCCATTAGATACCACAGGTTAGCAAATAAAAATTTCAGTGGCAGGAGTGTGTTACCTCTTTTAGAGTTGTTGGCCAGTTAATCCATATACACCCATAAATATCACAGGTTATTGCCTTTGCCTAATCACCGTCGAGATGACCATATTGCTGTACTTGAGACTACTAGGAACAAAGAGAACATGGCTGGAACTCAACTGGAAGCTTCATAAGTAGGGCTAGCTTTCATAGTGCTGGAAGATGCTATGGTCATGACTGGAGAAGAAACGTATATATCATCCCTATCCATCTGTGAGTCCAGTGACCTACAACAATAATGCTCCTGGAAAAAACTTAGTCCAATAAGAGCAAGGAATATCATGGGAATAAACAACCATTTCTGATTGTATTTCAAGGTCCCTTTGAAGTAAAGTACGTATATGCCATCAATATTGTGGTCAAGAATCTGAGGCTAGAGAGGTCATAGCTCCTAGGAGAGTACCCGCTAATATGATTCTGCTAATTGAACATGGTATTAATCTGATTCCTGATGACTTGTATTTACACCCACTGATTAGTGTATATCTTGACTCTCATTATAAAAGCTTCTTTCTGCAGCAGATGGCAATTTACACAGAGATACAAAATGGGTCAATGTCAAGGCAGATTTTAAAATCAAATAATTATATAATTATGTTTCAAATATAATTCTAAAGGGAAAATTTATCATTAAATTATAATTAGATATCTATGCACAGATATTCCTATATTATGTTATCTGTCTTAAAAGCTGTAGGTTTCTACTTTCTTTTTTTTTTTTTTTTTTTTTTTTGGTTTTTCGAGACAGGGTTTCTCTGTGGCTTTGGAGCCTATCCTGGAACTATCGAGACCAGGCTGGTCTCGAACTCACAAAGATCCGCCTGCCTCTGCCTCCCGAGTGCTGGGATTAAAGGCGTGCGCCACCATCACCCGGCTTGGTTTCTACTTTCTTACTTAAAAACTTTATCCTTGCTTATATCCAGATACACATATCATATATGAATCATCCAAAAATATAAGCTGTCATTGCATTCAACAATAGCAAAGTATGTATGTGATATTGGAGGTAAGAGTCCATAAAGCAGAGTCCTTTCCCAGAAGAAGTTGCAGAGCCACAATTGAGGGACATAAATAAGCTGGGCACCTAGCTGTAGCAGGTGCAAGTCAGTTGAGGGAGGTATTATAAGAGCGATGAGCTGAAAAAGAGAATGAACAACTTGCTGGAAACTTACTGCATTTTTTATGAAAGGTGATTATGAGAACCAAGAAAAAGAAACACACACACACATTTAGAGAGAGTAACACATACATAGATATATATATACATAAACACACACAGATACATACATATACTTATACATATACACACAGAGAGAAGCACACAGATGCACAAACACAGAAATATAAATGGTGGTAAAAAAAAATCTCTGCTTACTACCAAAAGCATAGTGATAAAAAACGTTTGATACTCTTATCTTCAATAAACCAAGCCATTCCTTTAAAAGTCCAAGCCGTCTACATACTGCCTCCGCATGGTAGAGACTTTTATTTGTTACATTTAAAATGTGGGATCATTGAATTAAAGATAGTATAACTTTCTTTAAATGACATAGCTGATAGTGATTAAAGGCTTGGTTTAAGGGATGGACACATGGCTGCCACTTGTTCTTACAGAGCAATCACATTCATCACCCACATGGTGGCTTACAGTGGTCTATAACTTCAGTTTCAGGTGATTCAATGTCCTCTTGGGATCGCCTTTCACGCCAGGCCTGCATGCAGTGCACCAATGAACATACAGTCAAAACACACACAGGGAAAATAAAGTATATACATTAAAACTAATAACCGGATTCAAATCCAAAGGGCAGGTATCAAAACTGACCTAGATGTTCATAATGCCCTATCTTACAGAGCACAGACAGATGCAAGCAAAGAGTTTTATTACAGAGACAGAGAACAGAATGAACAATGCATGGAGGTGTCTGTGGGTAGACAGCTTCTCCATCCACTCAGTGGAGCCTGAGTTTTTAGGCTGGAAAGGACTGAGATTCAGCTCCTGTCCCAGTAACTTCTGGAAAATGTTTTCACTATTAAAATTATATCAACTGTTAGATTTAATAGCCATTGCACTTTCATTCACTACTTCAGCTGGAGAGATTGTTCTGCAGATAAAATTTATGCACTCTTGCACAGGACCTGAACTCATAATTACATGTAAATGCAGCTCTGGGGAATCCAGTGTCATCTTCTGTACACCGAGGGCACCTATGTGACACTCGTTCATGAGGACACATACATAAATAAAAATAAAATAAATTTTTACTTCAAATAATTGAATCTGAAGTTTCTTCCAAAGGTTTCTCCAGTGACTGAGAGCAACAAAGCTTGAAGTGACAGCCTCGTCATGCTGACAATTGTCCTTTGAAGTGTTTATGTCATTATGCAACAGTCTGCTTCAGAGTCTGTTTACCTTGACTGAAGGCTTCTTGGGGAAAACCCTATAGTGAAGAACTACTCACTGCTTTGGATAATGATTACTTACAGAATAGGAGAGTAAGTCACTGTCACTCACAGGCGTCTATCAGGTCTGTACTTCCACTCTTTCCTGTGCTGTGGACTTCAATTTTATGCTTTTGTACAAAGAGGGATGATTCCTCTCAGTCAAATAAGAAGTATTTTCTTTTCTGAACTGGATAATGACCCTGAGCATCTCAAAGTACAGTAGCTTTATATAGTTCCCTCCTGGGAATCACGTGTAGTCATAAGTTTGTAAATTAGAAACCAAGCAAAACAAAATAAAAAACAAAAGAAAGTTATCTTCAGCAAAAGGCCAGAGGCAGAACAGGAAATTCTCTTCACCCAAACCTGCCCTTCACAGTTCCCTCTCCTCTAATAATTTCGGGTAACTAATTTTCTGAGCGAATATATACAAGTATGACATGGGTACATTGATCCTTGAAAACATATGATCATCTCTAATTTTGTAATATATGCCTTATCAAAAGTACACAGGTAGTTTAATAAAATCAGTTATTTTGGTTATACAAGAATTCTGTGTCACTCTTCTTGCCATTAAATATTATCATGAGATACGTGGAGCCCTGACAGTTACTTCAGGACCAAGGATTGGCTCTACCTGGTGGTTTTTACACTCAGTCCCATCTGCCTCCTCAGCAATTTCCACATTCACAGTGCATGTTATAGACTAAAGGTCAAATTCTGGCTTTTCCTAGCTTAGGTCCGGGCAAACAAATCATGCACCAGCTTTAACTAGTCTTGTGCTGATGCCGTGGTTAATACACAGATACACCAAATAATCAGATGCAGAGTGAATAAAAGAGGTCTACATGCCTAAGTCAAATCACAGAAACAGTACGAATGGCAAAGACAATTATCTCTCATCAAAACCACTAGAAATATTCTTTGATAGAAATTATTTAAAGGAACCACAATATTCAAAATTTAAACAAACAATTGGCCTTGATTCCTGGGAGCTTGATTACTTGAAATTGCAAAAGTGATGAGAGTAGCCTGTGAAGGTTTCCTGCTAACCAGTGTTCTGTGGAGCCCAAGTGTAGAATTATAATTAACTGGGCTTAAACAAATCTAAATTTAATAATACCTCTGTACTATCTCAATGGTTGTAGTATAATGGGAGGGAATACATAAAATATTTAAAACTTCCTTAAGATTATGCTTTTAAGGGACAGACGTAAAAGTGTGTACCAATCATCTCAGTAGACTTGGTGTGTATGATATCAGACATATGGTGAACAATTAAAAAAGTGTTGCATAAAACATGTGTGAATAAATTTTGTGGGTATTATTTACATTGCAGTTTTGTTTCTGAAACAACTCATGCTCACTAATTATTGGTTGAATAATGAGACATGTATTATATTTTAGGAGCGCTATTAGAAGGATAGTGAGGAGCCAAAACTGGAATACAGCATGCTTTCTCCCTGACAGACTGTGATTTTTTTTTAAGGAGAAAAAAAATACTTGGTGTTGCAGAAGCCTTGCTTATTGTCAGGGTGTAAAAGCAAGGACTCTTTCCCAAGTGGATAACTCCAGACTAAGTGTATTCTTATTGGAGTCACAGTGAAAATGGTCCCCCAAAAGGGCCTTGGACTTTCCACAGGGCTAGATGCATGGCCCTCTCTAAAGATTGGAGAGGAGGTGGGGTGGGAGGGTTTATGGAGGGAGTGGGAGGTGAGTGTGAGGAGGGGAGGGAGTGGGAATTTGGATTGCATTTTTAGTAATAATAATAATAATAAACAATAAAGAAAATGATCCCCCCAAAATGCTAGTTCTGTGAGTCAATCATGTCCTCACTTTCTAAATTTTGCAGGACATTTTGATTGCCTGATGTAATTGAAATGGACTCTGGGCAGAGCACAGAGCAGGACACATCATTTTGCTAACTATAACCAAGAGGAGAGTTTGAGAGCAGAGGCTATGAGAAGTCAAAGGAGGTGAGACTATATACATAAGAGCTTGAGTGGCCATCTTCTTAGTTCCTGGAGTCTCTTAGGCTCCAGAATTTTAAGGCATTGAAAGCATGGGAGAATAGGATTCATCAAGTAGATCTGAAATCCAGGAGTAATCTCAGCATGTTTCACTGAGATTTAAAACTTGTCTATAAAGGAGAACTAACTTCAATGAATGAATTTTTGCCTCATCTTCTACACTGGAATTTAAGCTTTTCTTTCCCCTTGGAGAAGTTTACTTGAAATGTTGAAGCACTCAGATATCTGTGTTTGCTTTCAAAGTCACCCGGACTCCTCTGTCAAAATAATGCTCATGTCATTATTGCTGTTATTTTATTGTTATACATATTTAAATATGAAGAAAAGTTCATCCCAGAATGCCAAAATGGGGGTTTCTGTTAAAATAATGTGAAGTACAGTAACCAGGGGAAGGAAGCAAGATGGAAAAGGTATACTCAGCTCCGTGTCCTAACTTCTTCCATTTCACTGAGATGGTTCAGCTATTGTCTTGGAAGTTTTGACATGCAGTTTTCCTGATTACTGATTATTCTGGAGTGATTCCTATTTCCAGTTCTGTGTTATCCATAGAATCTGCCTCTCTTAAAATTGAATTATAAGGTGGAAAAACTGACTCTCATTAGGGAAAATGGAAGCATTTTTTAATTATCTCTATAACTTAAGAATATTCTCATTTAACAGTTTAAAAAAGTCAAAAAAACATGCTTAATTATCCAATGGCTACAGTCTGGGTATGACTTAGGTACTGGTAGCTTCTTGTCTGATGTGAGGACAGAATAATGGTCTTGAACACAATAAGGACTATGTTGTGCACAGTTCCCTGTGTTCATGTAGTGTAGCATCCTGTTTTATAAATTAGAATTGTATAGAACTGTTTATCTCATAGGATTCATTTGGAGATAAGATGGCCTGGAGGATAGGAAATTAGCTGAGGTACTCAGAAGGTGCACACCACGAAGGGTATGCTACCATCTCAAGGCTGTTACTGTGGTTTAAATCAAGAGAACCTTAGAAAATGGAACCAGCTCGAACTCTTGGCTTAGATGGAGAACTTGTCAAGAAAAAATTAAATAAAAGAGTGACACACTGCTCAAATTATTTAAAGCTATTTCTTTTGTTTAGAAAAAAAATGTTTCTTCAGAAAGAAGAGAATAGGTTTTAAACATGACCTGAATTTGAAAGTCAAAAGGAAATGCAGGTAGCCCATGGACTCTAGTGTTCAATTGCTTAAATTTCTTTTACCATTTTTGAGAACAAACTTGAAGGCACATGTATTATTTGAGAATGTATTTTGATGTTCCAAAAACTTCCAAAGGAACAAATTTCAGAAAATAAAAATGTATTATCAAAAATAGAAGATCTTCAGTGAAATGAAAGAGGGCCCAGACTTCAGGGTAATCTTTGTCAATATTTATTTGAAATTCAAAGTAGGTCCCAATGGATGTAGTGGGGCTGCAATATCCTTTCTGCAAAGTTTTTCTCCTTTTAAAACAGAATAGCTAACTATTAAAAAAAAAGTCAGAAACTTCCTTGCACCTGAACTAAAATCATGTGTGATAAGAACACTGAAGTAGTCAAATATAACTATGATCTGTTCTGTTATTTATTATCAATAAATGTATGAGGGCAAAGCAAAGTTAATATGTGTTTCCCTTTGAATATATAGATATTCTGGTTCTAGTGTTTAGTTCCCAGAATCATGTAGGCATGTCAGTCAAGAACATTTGGAGTCAAAATCTCATTATGCATAAAGAGTCCCAGAGAAGGGAATTGTGTCAGAAACTGACTTAATGGTGGAAGAAAGCTAAGCACTGTGAAATCCAAGACACTAAGATTGCTCACGAATAGTTCTGGAGTTCAGATGCAAAGAAGTGCTTGGGAACAAACTTAAGCTAAATACAATAAAGATTTTATTTCTGTTTTGTCACCAATTGATGCTTTCCTTTGAAGACTCTCTCTCTCTCTCTCTCTCTCTCTCTCTCTCTCTCTCTTACTCTCTCACTCTGTGTGTGTGTATGTGTTCTTAGAACTTTCCCAGAAAAATATTATAAGTAGTATTTTATGTTATGTACACTCAAACACACATATATGTATGTGTTTTTTCTAACATTACAAAACACCTATAAATGTCAGTAATGATGCTTTCTAATATCAGCTCCAAGACTTCCTAGTTTTATTCTACTAAAAAATTTTAAATTAATAAAAAGTTTTTCATAATTCATGTAATCCTGTATTTAATAGTGTTTTCCCACAGATGTGAAAACAGAAGGTAGAAGTCTGTTGAAGATCTGACCCATTATGTTGGCCAAAGATCTACCTGTATGGAATCTAGCCAGCATTCAGGTCAGGCCAAAGGAAAATTCCTGTCTATAAAACTGCAGTGGACTTAAAGAGTAGTGGCTGTCAACACACTCACTGACATCTCCACTTTAAAAGAGAAATGAAGACGGAGGAAAGGAAGACGCATTAATTAAAATGGAAAAAACAAACTATTTTCCCACAGCTAATGAAGAGATAAAGGTAGCTAGCATTCTACTTTCATGACAAAATTGGTATTGCAAACAGAGTGGGCCAAGATTAAGCTCAAAGTTTCAAAGCCAAGATTCAAAGTTTAGAGCAGAATGTAAAACAGGAAAATTTATCCTGCTGTTGCCCACATTTTGGTTTTCAAGGAGTTTGTTCACTAGGGGTAAGAGTTGTATATTTATGTTTCAAAATTGTGTGAAATTAAACAGGAAACTTTTATCCTTGTTCCAATATGTAAACTATATTTTTTTTACTCCTGTTTTGTAGTTTCAAACAAAAGAATATGTTGCTCCTAACAGATAAGGGACTCCCACTGTGAGAGGGATAGTAACAAACTTTAGAATAAAAAAATGATGGTAGAGCCTTATTGTCTCAGTTTTTTGACAGGGGAAGAGAAGCTCTTTCAAATACAAGATAAATTATTTTCACACCCATTCCTGCAGGTTCTATACTATGGGTCACATAAATAATGATAGACATAAGGTTAGATGGATAGATGAATATTGCAAGTTTTTCCCTTCTTTATTTTTAAAGATTTATTTATTTATTATGTATACAGTATTGTCAATATTCTGTCTGCATATATGCCTGCAGGCCAGAAGAGGGTGCCAGATCTCATTACAGATGATTGTGAGCCACCATGTGGTTGTTGGGAACTGAACTCAGGACCTCTGGAAGAGCAGTTGGTGCTCTTAACCTCTGAGCCATCTTTCCAGCCCCTGCAAGTTTTTCTTTAAACATTCAGTGTTCAAACATCATTCAGTTAGTGGATTGGGACACTAACTCCTGTGTTTATTAACAGTATAAATTGGGGATATTACATACTTTTTGCATGTGGGTTATGGTGATACATCTTCCCAGAGGTATTGCGTAGAGTTTCATGTGGGCCATGTTGGAGAACAAGTGTAAAAACTTGACATGGCACCCTATAGGCTTCCACAAGATCATCTTGTTTCCTTTCTACAGTATAACCATTCTTATCTACTGTTTCTTACATGTAGTACCTTGGAAGTTTAGAAATGATAAATCTGAATGATACTTTGCAAGAAGAATCCAGGCATTCAAATCCTTTCTCTGCCTCGCCTCGTGTGTGTGTGTGTGTGTGTTTGATGTGTGTGTGTGTGTGTGCATGTATGTGTGGTACGTGACTGTGTGTGTGTGAGAGAGAGAGACAGAAAGAGAACTTGCTGTTACTATGTGCAGTTAATACTAATCTAATATTTTGAGAGAAGCTTATTTATTTTCAGATTCACACTGTCTTCTCTTATAATAGTTTTCCCTATAAATGAGATTTTTAACTGTTCTTTATCATTTCTCAAAGCCCTTAGAACCTGGTTGAGGAAGAATTTTAATTCTTGAACTCCATGATGGATCATAAAAAAAAATTTATAAAAGTTATTTTAATTAGTTATTTTATTACTCTCTTTGTTTATTTTTAAGCATTTAAAGATAGTTTATTGCTATCTTTAGTGAGCTTTATTCCTGGCTACCATAACTGTGTCAATCTCTCTGCATCACTGTGAGACTGCTAGAATCATTTACATGAAAATTCTGACACTGCCCAGACTCCAACTAATACCTTATTCTTGCCTGAAAATTTAGGTTCTACATTTTGGTCTTGAGAGTGTTGTGATTATGTGGTTACATGAACATGATAACTAACTTGACTTTTTGCATTTTTAAAAAGCCTTGTTAGAATGAGATTAAAAGAAATATATTCAGAGAGAAACATTTATTTCATTTGTGTAATTAGAAGAATAACAGTCACTGTCTTGTAAGCAATCTGAAAGGTATGTTTGGATTCAAAGAGATTTTTTTAGATGACTACTGTTAATAAAGATACATTTTACCAACTTGAATTTTTCAGGTTTGAAACTCTTTGCTAACATTGGACATATACAGGCAAATTGTTTTCTACACTGACAAGTAGAAAAGGTATAATAAATGCCAAAAGTAATTCTCCCCAAAATACTTTGATCAAATAGCTGAAATTCATTTGTATTATGAAAATCCATTAGAGACGATAGGTGACTTCAAAGAGTGTCTTTAATTTTAGAAATTCATAAATAATTCATAGACAATTTAACCTCATTTATTTGCTTACTTTCTAATTAAATTCAGTTGAAATCAGTTCATTTTATCATAGGTTGCTTGTTTCTCTACCATCATTACTTTGAAGAATTTTTACACTAACAGCCTAAATTCTGTGGTCTATAAAGTTGTACACAGTGGCACCTATAAAGCCAGTTTCTAGTTATTTAATTTTAGATGATAGAGCAGAACAAAATAATGACCATTTTTATTTTAGCTGATGAATGTTATTAATGAAGAATAGACATATATTAATGTTTCAATCAGTAATTCTCCAGTTAAGCCTTCAAAGTAGGCACAATTTCCTTGCATTCCTGAGAAATCCTATTTTACATTTTGTTTCTTTGGCAATGGCTTTGATAAAACTTGGTTGCTAGCAATTCCCTAAAGCAAGCTAACTCACTGAGTTGAACAGTTTGACATATGCATATTAGTAAACGCTATACTCTTAAAATATACTTTACTGAAACAGCCCCATTGATTGCCATTAATGATCATGTTTATTCACAAACAAGTCTCTATGTTCACTTGTCACTTCAACAATTTAGATATTGCTTGGATCCATCTGAATGTGTAATATCTGAATGGAAACTCTTTTGAAAATTCATCAAAAGGTACAAAAGATTTTACTGACAGTACACAGAACAGAACACAACAGTCACCTGTGTAATCAGTTAATCATCTCGAGAGAAGAAAATGCAAGAGTTTCTAAAAGGAAGAAGCTATAGAATCAAAGACTGTTGCTGATGGAAAGCTTTCAGGTATTATGAAATTTCAAATAAACCTGCTCATAGCCATTCAATAGCTTCTTTTAAAAAATACCAAAAGCCCTTTAGGAACATAAAAGATACTGATACATGAAGAAGTAATGGCGTGGACCATAGGCTTTATAGAGTAAAAACCTGTAAAAATTAACTTGTAGCAAGTCTCTAAGCCTCAAACAAATAGCTGTGCTCATTATAGTAGGATATAAAAAAAAATGGATAAAAGCCATCAACCTCATTTTACCAATCCTAGGCTTTGTCACTTAGTGAGACCTTGGATAAGTCCATTATTTGTAATTGAGGAGTTCTGATTAAAAAATTATTAATATCAATTTTACTTTAAAAAATAATGGCTTTTAAATATCTTTACTATAAAAACATTCACTACTAATGTTGAGTCAGTTCATGATGGTGACAGCTAATTATCCATTCTTCATAGTATTGAGCATATCATGAGCCTGGTACAGTGTTAAAACATTTTAGAAAATCAGTAAGATGCACGTAGTTTCAATGTTCAAGTGGAAGACAGAAGAAACAGCAAGATATGGAAAACACAAGATCTATTCATTTAGTGAAATCAAGGTATTCCACAATATAAAACCTTAGCACATATATTATAAAGCATATACTCTGCATACCTAGTTCACATGCATCTCATTATTGATATGGTATATTGCTTAGCATGGTCCCTGGCATGCAGTAAATTATCAGGATATAATACCTATTCTTCAGGTTCTAGTTATAGATTCCTTTTCAAATTTGTTTCTGACACTACAAATTGGTAAAGTTGTGACTCAGTGTAGCTCATGTACTTTGATTCATAACATTACTAAAATTTTTACTGCCTGAAACATTTCTCCTCAATCAATTTATCTTTCTTTGACTTCTGCCTTAATAATCAAGTGCTTATCTATTCGCAGTGTCAGTTCTCTGTTTCTGATCCACTATCAACTATGGAATTTGTGACCCAGTGTAAATGATTGCGCCCAGCAATTCATTAGGAAAAAATAAATGCCTTTTGGACTCAGCCATGGGCTTAGTGATGTAGGTGATTTATCTTCTCACTGGAGCTTCTTGTCAGAGACAACTAACAAGTGATTTGTAGATGTGCACTTAAAGACATATTGATTCGTAAACAATATTGAGTAATTATCAGGAAAATCAAACAGCAGCTTAGTGCCATGAAGCAAAGATTTCTGCTTTGCAAATCTCTTCCTCTACAATGAGAATGCCTAGACCTCACTGCCATGTGATATTAAGTTGTCATAAGTTGTAGAACACAAATAATCCAGAATTTATAACTGACAAGTCCATGTGTTGCCTGAAGAGTATTTCCATATTGATGTGACAGTCTCACTGTGGGTCATCGCTGACCCAGATGTATGTGAATTGTGGTAGCCAAGCTTCTGGAAGAAAGAGTCACTCATTTTGATGCATCTTTTGCAGTGTATTTGTTTGTTTCAGTAGGGACCCTTTGTAAAATTCATTCAAACATTCCTGTGTTCATTGTAGATTCATTTTCTAAAGACAACAGTACGAAGACAACTGTAGATGGAGTCACCCATATTGATAGAAGTCTTCCCTCTTTAGTCCACTCTCCTAAGAAACACCCTTATACACCCAGAGATGTGGTTCCTAGTTGACTGCAAACCCATTCATATTGACAATAAATATTAATGGTATAATGCTCACAAATACCCTTGCCTTTTAATCTCACATTTGGTCTTACACACTCCTTTAATATCATAAGTTTACTTCTTCCATTTTTATTTTGTGTTGATGTAAGGGACACAGTCACTTTATAATTATATATCTATATATGTATCTGTATCTCTATCATCTATCTATCTATTATCATGTTATGAAATAACAGGGAAAAAGAATCTTACAGATATAGTTTTTCTTATATTCTAAAATTAAAAAGAGCTAATCCTGAGGAAGAATATATTTATTTAACAAAAGAATATTAAGAAATTCAGTAATATTTTAGTTGGCTTCTTGAACCCTGTACATGACTCATAAGTTGATCTTGATATCCTCAACAATGTTACCATGTAGATTTTATCAACTTTATTTTGTATATGAAAACCAAGATTTTTGTCACTCAAAACCGTGAATAGGTGGAGTATTCAGATAAAACAAAATTTAAATGTGAGTTTTTTTATTAATATTCTTTAAATGTCCATGGCAGTCTTTCTTAAACATTAACACATTGTACCTCCTAGTGTTGCCCAATAAGTGAGTGAGACATGTAGTTCCTTAGCTATCTGCAGAAAGACAACCTTGTTTCATTTATTCTGGATCCACATGTGGGTATTTGTTTCATTATCTGTAAGTAGGAAGTCTGTTTGTCTAAATGAGCCTTTGATGGAAAGATGCAATGATTTCGATATTTCCTGTGGACTCGAGTTCGAGAGTATCATGTCCCCTTCATTCATCAAGTATCAGCAAATGGCAACAAAGCTCTCTTCAGTCCAAGGAGTCTTTATTTAGTAATACACTTTATTTTCGTTATAATTGGAACATAAGCAACATGTTGTGTTCACAGATTTCTTATATAGCTGGATGATTTTGGAAACACAAAGCTTTATTGGGACTATACATTTCATATAGAGTATTTAGCTATTTAGAAGTAATTGCTGGCCTTGGAATGGTTTTGGGATTTCAGCAGAAGTCTGCTATATAGTATAAACAGGGCTTGACTGTATTCTTTTTCACTTCCAAACCTTGATGCTATGTTGAAGATTTATAATATTAATACTAATGCTAAGCCTGCTGAGAATTTACTTCCAAGTTTTCTACTTAACTAGCTCAGCTGTTTCAAATTGCATTTATCCATCCAAACTGTAGGAAGCATGTTAACACGTTTTCTCTGTGGTTTTGGAGCCTGTCCTGGAACTAGCTCTGGTAGACCAGGCTGGTCTTGAACTCACAGAGATCTGCCTGCCTCTGCCTCCCAAGTGCTGGGATTAAAGGCATGTGCCACCACCGCCCGGCTAACCTAAATTTTCTAGCTTTACTTTTTTCCAAATATTTCCAAACTTTTGCTTAGGTGCTATAATAGATTACACAGAAAATAAACCGAAACAAAAATATATACAGATAAACAGAAAAAAAATGAAAAAAAAACTCAAAGAATTCTATCTCTAATTGTAACCATTCATTGGGTTTTATTCTAAGTGAGGTACTGTTCAAAGTATTTTCAGTATTTATTTTCTCCTCAGTGTCACTATGTCTCTTTTATATGCTACTGAATAACTTTTAGGGAAAAAGAGCTTATCTAAGAGAAGTTGAATAAACTTTGGACTTTATCTGTCTTACTCCAAACTTTTATAGTTGCCTTTGAGAAGAACTCCTGTCTATGCTTCACTATGACTTCTTTTATTTCTGTGAGGAATTGGTATCCCTCAGTTAAGCATTTAAGAAATTTGGTTTTTCAAAATGCAGTGGCTTGCTGAAGATCACCAGAAATATGAAAGATTGGTACCTGTATAACTTAGTTTCTGTTGCTATGAAGAGTTACCATGAGCATGACAACTCCTATAAAAGAAAACATTTAATTGAGGTGGTGGTTTACGATTCAAAGTTTATTATCACCATGGTGATAATTTCAGTTCATTCTCACCATGGTAATGAGCATGGCAGCATGCAGGCAGACATGGTGCTGGCTACATGTTGATCAGAAGTCAACAGGAAATAGACTGTGTTGAAATTGAGGCAGCGAGGTTGCATCCCCAACACCCCAGCCGCCTGGCTAGCTTAGGCCCGAAATAACAACACACAAACTGTATTCATTTAAACACTGCTTGGCCCACTAGCTCTAGCATCTTATGGGCTAACTCTCGCACCTGGTCTAACCCATTTCTAATATTCTGTGTTAGCACCCCAAGGTGTGCTTACCGGGGAGATTCTAGCCTACGTCCATCTTGGTCGGAGCTTCATCACGAGTGCCTCAGAGAGCAGAGCCATCCTGTCTGCCCGCTAGACAGGATCCTGACATCTCTGAGCAGAGCTGCATGAATTCTCTGACCTCACTTCCTCTTCCTGTCTGTATACTATATTGTTTACTCCTCCCACCTGTTTTAACCTATAGGACCAGCCAAGCAGTTTCTTTATTTTAACCAATGAAATCAACAGATTGATATATGACACTCCTACTTCAAGACTGTGACATCCGATGGTATCTTGAGCCTAAGAAATTTCCCAGCCTCTCCCCATGGCGACATACTTCCTCCAACAAGGTCATATCTACTACAATAAGCTTATGAGCTTATGGGTGCCAATTACATGAAAACTACCAGAGGACCTAAGCCTCCTTTTAAAAATATTTACTTTAATGAAAATTATAGTATGTGTAGGTGTCTGTGTGATGGAGACTGGGGATGCTAGAGGTACCAGATCCTTTTGGAGATAAACTTATATGTGGTTGTGAGCCAACTAAAATGGGTGCTGAAAACCAAACTCAAGTCCTCTACATAAACAATACGTATTATTAACTGCTGAACCATCTCTGGTCCAAACTATATTTTAAAATTTTTTGGGGAATTAATTAATTTCTTTATTAAAGAAATAGAATGATAAGACTTTCCTCTTCATTTTTCTCCCTCAGTTATTTTCCTCCACTGTCCTTCAAATCCTTCCTATAACCCTATTCATTTTCTTTAATATATATTTGTATAGTTTTAAGTGTTATCTTAAAACTTTCCCTAAATGTATGTTTGTGTAACAATGTATGCAGTATCTATGGAGGAGAGAAGAGGGTATCTGACACCTTGGGTTTGGAGTTACAGACACTCGTTAGCTGCCATTTGGGTACTAAGAATTAGAACCTTGTCTACTGGAAGGGTAGCCAGTGTTCTTGACTGTGGCACCGTCTCTCAGCATCCTGTTATTTTCTTTTAAACACAAACTAAATAATGCAATATTGTGTTTCTTGTTACATTAACTGTAGATGTAATTAATCCAATATTTGAAAAGAATCAAAAGAATAGGGTAACACACACACACATACACACACCTGAGTTGCAAACATATTAAAGATACTTGTTTCTGTATTGGACCAATCTATGAAGTTAGTGCATATGTTTAGTAATTGAGTGGTTCTGTTGTTAAGATAATCTAAAATTGTTGCATATTAAGAACACTTCATTTCTTTTTGCATGAAATTCGGAGTATATCCCTGAATTTGTGTTGGAAATCTAGTTAGTATGCTCTGAATTATTTTAATTTGAATTTTCTTAGGTTCCCATAAAGGGGTATGGACTCTGCTCATCAAGATTCACCCTGGAGTCAAATTGGTGTGCAAACCCCCTCCTCCTCGATGATCATTCTTTTTCTTCGATATCTCATTCTATTTTCCCTAGGAATATGTTGAAGTTGGGGCGGCCGGCTGTGTCCTCCCCGCACCCGGCCGCCGGCATGGCTTAGCTTACGCCCCGAAATAATTACACGAAAACTGTAATCTTTTAAACACTGCTTGGCCCATTATTTCTAGTCTCTTCTTGGTTAACTCTCGCACCTGGACTGGCCCATTTCTTATAAAGTGTGTTGCACCCCAAGGTGCGCTTACCGGGAAGATTCTAGCCTACATCCATCTTGAGTCGGAGCTTCATCGAGTGCATGCCTCAGAGAGCTGGGCCATCCTGTCTGCCCGCTAGACAGGAGGCTGCTGTCTCTGAGCGGAGCTGCGTGCTTCTCTGAGCTCACTTCCTCTTCCTGTCAGCATACTATTCTGTTTACTCCACCCACCTGTGTTCTAACCTATAGGACCAGCCAAGCAGTGTCTTTATTTTAACCAATGAAATCAACAGATTGATAAACAGATTGATATATGACACTCCCACATCACTTCCCCTTTTTCTGTTTAAACAAAAAGGAAAGGCTTTAACTTTAACATAGCAAAATTACATAAAACAGTTATCAAGTAAAAATTACAATAATCTTTATCATAACTAAGGAAAGGAAAGTATAACTATAACTAACTATTCTTAATTCCATCAAAGACAGAAAGATACAATATTACCTCAGCAAACAAGAAAAAAGCAACCTTTAAACTCTAGAAATGACAGAGACATCTCGCTACCTGTACAGTCACCCAAAGTTCCTCTGTACCGTTGGGGCATCCATCTTCGGCCTACAGGCCCATAGTTTTCAGCAGACATTCCATAAAGCAGGAAATTTCAAAGGCAGTCACTATCTGCTTGTCCTGAAGAATGTCTTGCAGACTCTTTCATGAATCAGGAACCCCGAAAGATCATCTCACCTTTAGGCAAGTTCAGTAGTCCTCTCTCTGTGGGTTCTCTGTGTCCAGTTTATGCAATAGTCCAAGCAAGAACAATTTCTTGCCCAATGGCTATCAAACTTCATAAGGATCCTCTTCGATGCCCATCTTCTTCTTTAAGTAGATTAGTGCTGCCAGGAGCAGAGTGTCTCATTGTCATGAAAAGTCCTAAGTTATTAAAACATTAAAGGTCCTATTTTGTAGTCTTTGAAAGATATGAAGAATGCCTATCTAACTAAAATATATCTCTATATATCTAGAAAATCTAACTAACATAACTACAAGCTTGACCATGATCGATGATTATCCATTAACAACCTATATACATTACATTTTTAAGTGAACTACACAATCACTACACCTAATCAAGATCAGAAATACAGATACATATAACAAAATTGACCTTAAATTTAAATCACTAAAGCAAAATCCATATCAATGTAAATTATTCATACCTATACCATTTCCCCCTTTATGTGTAAAAAAACACTTATAAACCATATTTGGGAACATGGGCGCAGTTTTCTCTCCAAACTGCTTCCTGCTGAATGGGGGCGTCGTTAATTAGGTCTTTCATGGTATAACCTGTGTGCTAGTTTCATCTCAGTTGGCAGTTGAGCAAAGCAATTTTCTGAAGGCATTCACAGCAACCCTTCAGGAAGGCGTGGTCCATCATACCATATCGGAATAGAAGAAACGAACAGGGTCTCATCCTCTGTGAAAACAAAACAAGAAACTCTTTTCCGAAGTATCATGTCCTTAAATCCAAATTTCAAAGTCAAGGCATTTTCACAATATCTATGTTGGGTTAGTTTAGCAGCATTTATAATCAAATATTGTTTGGTATCTGTTGTTCCTTCCTCAGCATTCAAACAATTCAAAGAGAGCACAATAGCATACAATATCAAGATTCTCTGTGTATTTTCCATCTTTGTGCACTTTATTTTAACCTCTATTTCGTTTATTTTTACTTTTAGCTTTTTGCTTTTTAAGAGTATATCTTTGACCTGGAATAACTCTGTAGACCAGGCTGTTCTTGAACTCTCAGAGATCCGCCTGTCTCTGCCTCCCAGGCACTGGGATTAAAGGCGTATGCTACTACACCTTGAACTCATAGAGATCTGTTTGTCTCTGCCTTCTAGGCACTGGGATTAAAGGCGTGTGCTACCACACTTTGAAGTCACAGAGGTGAATCTCCCTCTGCATCCCAAGTTTTGGGATTAAAGGCGTGTACTACCACAACCAACTTCTCTTTTTGTTCCTTATTTTTTACTTTTAAGAACTTACTTTTAGCTTGCATATATATTTTTTTAACACACAGTAAACCATTTAAAAATTTTTTGTTTTTGAATCTCTCTTTACTGTATCTCTCTCTGTTTTTTTGACCACATAGGTCTTTAATTTACCAAGCAATCTCAGTAGGACTAAAGGCGTGGCTTTGCCAGCTAGATCCAGTCCATTCCTTAGCTTTCTGCCATTCCAACCTTGTAGCTGAGGTACTGGCCAGAGCCGCCTTCAGTGCCACAACTCTACAGTGTTTCAAGGTCCCTGCCAGCCAGCGAGCTACAACAGACAACACTCAAGTCCTTTCTCTGTAGTCTGCCCTCCTGCCTCAAACAGTCAGAGTTTGCCCTGGCAGGATGGCCCAGAAAGCCAGCATTTTTAAACGGCTTTTTTCTGCTATGGCTGAAAACCGAAAAGCATGCGTTCAGCTTTTCGTCAATACTGTTTCAGTGTTTCGTGGCAGGACCTCTTAATGAGCTGCAAGGCTTTTGCAGCTAAAGCTGAGTCAGGAAAGCCTCTCTTAGATGAGAGCGCATGCTTGCCTCTAGCAAACAGAGTATACCTGAGAAAGTGCTGCTACCAAGAAACCATGCTTTACTCTTTCCCAAGCTTTCTCAGACTTTCTGTGGATTCAGTTGTCCACACGTTGGGCAGCCATCTGTTGAAGTTGGGGGCGTCGGGGTTTCGTTCCCAACACCCCAGTCGCCTGGCTAGCTCATGCCCGAAATAACAACACACAAACTATATTCATTTAAAGACTGCTTGGCCCATTATTTCTAGTCTCTTCTTGGTTAACTCTCGCACCTGGACTAGCCCATTTCTTATAAAGTGTGTTGCACCCCAAGGTGCGCTTACCGGGAAGATTCTAGCCTACATCCATCTTGAGTCGGAGCTTCATCGAGTGCATGCCTCAGAGAGCTGGGCCATCCTGTCTGCCCGCTAGACAGGAGGCTGCTGTCTCTGAGCGGAGCTGCGTGCTTCTCTGAGCTCACTTCCTCTTCCTGTCAGCATACTATTCTGTTTACTCCACCCACCTGTGTTCTAACCTATAGGACCAGCCAAGCAGTGTCTTTATTTTAACCAATGAAATCAACAGATTGATAAACAGATTGATATATGACACTCCCACATCAGGAATACTTGTAAATTTTTGAGGTTCGGGAATTGGATCTATAATTATATAATCTCATAATCTCTCCCAGACATGCCTAGAGACCTGTCTTCTAGGTGATTGTAGTTTCTCTCAGAATGACATGATTAACCATCACAATATCCAATTTAGATGATCTTATGTTGGAAAGAACAGCAAAGCCATAGGCCTTTGAGGGCAGTCCTACTAATTCCTACATTGATTCTATGCCTTCTTACTGTTAATTTAAAAATTATGCCTTTCATATCTAATGGAAAGTCTGAATATTGAATTATTGCATGTATTGAATCAAATTGAAAACTCTTTATCTATAACATATGCCCATTCATTCTGTGTTTATATTAATGATGTTCTTTTATCTTCTTGAGTAGGAAGGGACGAATAGTGATTGAATACTTCCTAAACATACTGAAAAATAGAAGTCTCTACTAACGGATATCTATGAAAGGATCTCTATAACCTTTCTGAGGATGTTTCCTGGAAATTCGAGTATTTACAAATAGCAATTCTAAACACAAAATACCCATAATACTCTCCCAAAGGGAAACTCTACTTTGTTTTGAAGAAATTCTCCCCACCCATTTCATCCCCTCTTTACTGGACAATACCAATGATTTCTTCCTCTAAAGAAGAATGCTCTGCCTGCCTTAAAGTGTGATGTTGAAAACCAGAGAAATCACTATTTCTTTAATTTGGTTCCTTGTCATGTTTCTGCCCAGGAAGTAGGGCAGAAATACAAACCATTTATACAAATAAAATTTTGGAACAGAAGCACAATAAGAGT
>CAWTZC010000465.1:0-10037 GCA_963919715.1 Microtus obscurus
TGTTAGGCTGGGAGCCACATTCCAGTTCCACCATCTATCTCAGCCACCTGGTCTGGACTTCAAAATCCCAGCAAGGCCAGGTCCTGACCCCTCCCTGGGGTGGGGGTCCAGGACCGCTCCTCGGGGTACTTAAATGATACCCCAAAAGAAGAACGTGGTCCCTCTTTTCCTCTCCTGGGGTCAACGTTCCTGTGGCTTCCCAGTTTCCCCCTGGGGCCACCCGGAAGCGCAGATCTATCATTAAACCTGGATATTTTTTAATTCGGTTTGTTTTGATTCAGCTTGATTGGGAATTTTTGCGTCATCAGAGAGCTCTGTTTAGGAAATATTCCTAACATTTTGGAGGGTTCCCACCGAGCTAGGGCAGGTCCTTTCCACGTGGCAGGCCTCGTGCTGAAAGGCCCCTAGTCTACAGTTCGAGCTCTCTACACCGCGCTTAAAACCGGCTTCTGGGCTGCAGCGGCTGTGTCTTGTTGAGTTCCTTTTCTTGTCTATGCTATATGGGGTTTGGAGACCCATTCGTACTTATTTTTTGTCGTTTTCGGATTTCCATTGAAATCTGAGCTCACGCTAGGAATTCGAGTAAGGTTGCAGTCAATCCTGCGGGATCGGGGTTAGCTGAGGCGGAGTCTGTTTGTACCGGGACGCCGGACACAATCTCCGCGACCCCTTTTGGACCCTAAGAGCCACTTTGGAGGACGCTCTGAAATGGTTGGAGTCACGTGGTTGAGCATAGACTCTAAATGGCACTTCCAGTTCAAAGCCAGGTCTGCTTTTGGCCCTGTAAGCCTCTTAAAAAAAAATCTTTTAGAAATTGAGCCTGTCTAATACAAATGAGCAAAACTTACATATATATGGGGTTTTTGTCCATGGTTTTTTGGTCTCTGTGCTCTCGCCCTTTCCCCACGCTGCCAGGACACTGGCCCCTCCCCCACTTCCTCAAGCCCACACTCCAAACCCCACTCCCTGTGGAGCAACATTCTTTTCCCTCCTTTTCCCAATTTGGAGGTTCACAGTCAACTTCCACCTTCCCCTCCCCCTCCTACCTCACTGCTCCACTCCTGGAACCCCTCTGAGCACTGGGCTAGTTCCTCCCCTGCTGTTTTCTCTTTCAAATCCATCTCAGGTAAAGAGTGGCTAGCTTCCTTTCTACTAATCATTCTGCTTCCTCCAGTCAGTACCAGATTTTAGAAAAAAAAAAAAGTTGAGGATGGTCCCCAAACTCCTATACGGGAATTTGGTGAAAATGGCCTTTAAAGTTTTAATGCCCAAAAAATCAGCTGAGTCTTCCCGACAGACAAAGCTACAATCTACGAGCACAGACCTTACCAGCTGCCCTAAGGTCACAGGAAGGGGAGCGAGTCAATCACAGGGCTCTATCAGGTGTGGCCTAAGTGGTCACGTGTACAGTATTGCCTACACCTGCTCCGAGGTTGTGCCTTATCTGCCAGCAACCTAGACACTAGAAATCACAGTGCCCCGTGTAGGCTTGTCCTCTATGCCAAGCCACGGAGGTCCGGCCTCGTCTCGCGATCAGCAAGAAAAACTGTACCCAGCCTTCAAGCGTCTCAGCCTTGCAGAGAGTTAGCTGCCCAAACGTGGTATATCCCGTAACCCTCTCCTAGCCCACAGGGTCATGCTACAGAGTATATTGGTGGGAGTCCATTACTTTTATTCTCACTCGGGCCTTAAGTTTCCCTCACCAATTTCAGCTATGGGGGTGGACGGGACCTGTTCATCCCCACTTAAAAAATTTGCCACTGCCCTATATATTCTTGTAGGACAATTTTTTCTCTCATTCTTTCTTAGACATAAAAGCTTGCCCAGACATTTACTGGGTGGAGATATCCTTAGCCACTTCAGCAAAGCTTTGTTCCCTTCTTGGAGCCCCTTTTAGCTCCTCCCATCTCAAGATTCTATTTTACCAGGTTCACTCCCCTCCTGCCAGACGTGTGCCCAAGGCCAGCCCACAAGGAGCTTTCCCACGCACACCAGCTTTGTGGACACAACTTAGGACAAAGATTGGCAGGTTAATTTCGACTATGTACATACTCATAAAAAAACTTCGTTGTCTCTTAACACTTGTGGAGACACACAGGATGGATAGAAGTGTTTCCAGTCTCAAGGAAACAGCAGATGCGGTGGCTCAGAGTCATGGAGCTTGTGTCAGAAGCTCTCAATATCTCCTGGACAATGGAACTCACCAAACAACAACTAAACAAGTGCTCCACTAAATTCAGGTTGTCTTGGCCTAGCCTCAGGGCCACCCCATGTTCCCTACGGCCCTGAGCCCTTTTAAACTGCTATGGCAGGCCCTTTCTCCTTAACCATCACCTCCCAGTCCAAACTCCTCCACTGGCAGGGTACCTACCCTACCTCTCCCTTTTAAGGTCCGTCTCCGTTTCCACGCTGACAGTTGTCTCCCTGCCCCCACACCAGTGGACCATAATGACCCTCAACCTCCCCACGCTCTCCCCAGGGAACCAGAGTACTCCTCAAACAGTTAACTCCTAGGACCCTTGAACCTCGATGGACAGGACCTCACACGGTAATTCTCCCACACCCCACCCTTGACTGCCAAGCTCTTGGGACATCCATGCTGGTACACCATCTCTTCAGGCTCAAGCGGGCACCTACTCAAAGACCCTTGGTCTGTCCAGCAGACAGGACCTTCCACCCTCCGGTTTCCAGGATGCCGCAATGAAGGGCCTTGCCGCTCCTCATTCTGGCACACTCATCTTTATTAATAAAATTTTTTCCTAGCCACCTGCCTTCTCATCTCTTCCAGGGAACAGCTGCCTGCCTTCTCTGGGATGACAGTTCATGGGCCGCCTTTCCAGCCACCCCCTCGCTAACCTTGGACACCTGGCTCTCCCCTTCCCCCACGCCCAGCCCCCGTACCCGCAGGAAGCAGCCAGATTTGAGGTCTACGCCCTTTTCCAAAGAGAGCCCTAAGTGTTTGTCATAAACACCATTCCAATTTTCTGTCACCCCTATAGACAAGGGAGTCTGGAATGTTAGGCTGGGAGCCTAGGCCCAGTCCCTGCCATCTATCTCAGCCACCTGGTCTGGACTTCAAATCCCAGCAGGCCAGGTCCTGAACCCTCCCTGGGGGTGGGGTCAGGACCACTCCTCGAGTGCCCAAATGATCCCCAAAAGAAAAGACTTGTGGTCCCTCTTTTTTTCCTCCTGGGAGTCGCGTTCTGGCTTCCCGGTTTCCCCTGGGAGCACCCGAGAGCGCAGATCTATCATTAAACCTGGATATTTTTTAATTCGGTTTGTTTTGATTTGGTTTGATTGGGAATTTTTGCGTCGTCAGAGAGCTCTGTTAGGAAATATTCCTAACAGATCCTTAGGCTATTTTTTTTCTTATTTATTTAATGGATGAAGCCTAATGATGAGCCAGTCACTGGATTGACCGATATCCAGTGGCCCAACTTGGCCAATATACCTTACTGGCAGAGGCCCACCCTCGAGTTCGCCACCTCTCTGCTGAACCCTCAAACCTGCCTCCTCCTCTGGTGGGGAGAAAGAACAGCCACGCGGGTTCTCACTGCTGCTCAGGTGAACCCCGGATCATTTTCCCCTCTCCTCATCCCTCCCGCGCATCCCTGCACCAGCTAGCTCTGACCTCTGAGAGCCTCTCCAGGGCTCGAAAGCTGGCTTCTCACTGTGGCCTCAGCGATTTCACACAGGTTCTTTGCGGCTGCTGTCATTGTCCTCTGGCTCCCCGCTCCACGACTTCCAAGTTTGACTGGCATCTCTCTTCCAGGGCCATCGTTTCTCTTCTTTCATGGTGACTTTTTTTTCTTTTTCTGTTTTGAGACAGGGTTTCAATATGTGGTTAGCCTCAAATGGAAACTTGCAACCCTCCGGTTTCCATTTCTCAAGTGTTTAACTTTATGAAAACTCTTTACTGTGATCTCAGCACTGCGTCCAGTTGTGGTTTTCTGTTGAAGTCTCCATTCTCTGTCTTCGTTCTTTAGTGAGAGCTGACAGCAGCACGTATCTGTCGGGTGAGGATAGCTGGTTGACCTAAATACCTAAAAATGCCATCCTCATCTGGCGTTTGCTGCTTGAAACAGAAGAGACGGAGTCTAAGAATTCTTGGCTTCCTTCAGACCTGTGAAACTGCTGCGTGCCGCCACCCCCACGTTAGACTGCGACGCAGCAAAGCGTGTTCCGCGACTGTGATGAGCAATTATTCGAAGTGAAACCTCAAGCTGGTCTCTACCTTCATGAGTTCCAGGAAGACCCAAGGTTCCCACCCTCCAGGCCTTCACTGCCCGGTCGTGGAGTTTTATTCAGCAAAAGCATTTCACCATCCAGGTGGCTTTTCTATTCTTTGAGAAAAATGACATTAATTCTTTCCCTTCTGCTGAGGGAAGTAACACACGCTAACTGAGAGGCTGAAACAGGAACCAGAGGGTAAAGACTCTTCAGCCTGGTGGTAACCGGTGCATACCCGCCAGAGGGGACCCTTCCAGCCTCTGGCTGTGGTTGTATGGGTGACCTGGGATCTTCAAAGTAACTGTGTGTCTGTCCCCACCTCCCTTAACATCTTGAAGACACTTCTCCCCATGATCATGGTTTTTAGAAACTCCTCCTGAAAGCTGGTAATCCATCTGGCCTCTCTGGGTTTTGGTATTTGTTTCCAAATTTTGTTTTAAAATAGCACAATATGAAGCTTTTTTTTTTCAATGTGAAGTTTTCAAATGTAAATTCTGGCCTACATTTTTACCTCCCCACCACCACCACCATGGATGCAGTCTGGAAGCCATGAACATTGTCTTTTGACAGAAGTCATCACACTTTACCAGAAAGTGTTCTTAATACCTGCTGTATGTGTGGTGCTGGTGACTGAACACACAAAACACACACTCTACCCCTGAGCTCCAGCCAGGTCTCATATTTCCATAGCAACAAATCAGAGCACGTTTCTCATTAGTTTCAATAGCTTCATAGATGTCCCGACTTTCTTTTATTTATTTATTATTTTTATTTTTTTATTTTTTTTTGGTTTTTCGAGACAGGGTTTCTCTGTGGCTTTCGAGCCTGTCCTGGAACTAGCTCTGTAGACCAGGCTGGTCTCGAACTCACAGAGATCCGCCTGCCTCTGCCTCCCAAGTGCTGGGATTAAAGGCGTGCGCCACCACCGCCCTGCTCCAACTTTCTTTTTTAATTAATATAATGCCTATATGTGATTTCAAAAAATAAAAAAGGTCACAAGCACCAGTCCCTGGGTTGGAGGGATGGATCAGTGGATAAAGAGAACACTTGCTCTCTTGTAGAACTGAGTTCAGCTCACAACTGTCTGTAACTCCAACTACAGAGATCTGATGTCCTCTTCTGGCCCCTGTGAGCCTGCCTGCACATGGCACATGTACCACGAATCCAGGCAAACACTTGTACACATAAAATAAACAGCTTTTTAGAAGAAAACAGCATCAGTCCCCTGGCCCACTGTGCTCTGATGGGACCCCTGACTTTCTCTTTTGGGGAGGAGGCAGAGTCTCTACACAGCCTAAACAAGATCTCAATATGTAGACGAGGCTGGTCGCAAACTCACAGAAATCCATCTGTCTGTCTCTCCCTGAGTGCTGGGATTAAAGGTGTGTGTCACCACCTCTGGCTGCCCTATTCAAGCTGTTGTTTAAGGTTCTAAAATCTCCAACAGTGTCTATTCCACTGTTTAATTTTTTTTTAATTAGAGCAAAGTACAATAATATCTATGTATGAAAATGTCACAATGAAGCCTATTATTTTATATGCTAATTGAAAACATAATTTAAAAGACTGAAAAGTAATTTAGAGCATCATCATCATCCTGTCAGGCAGCCCGTGGAGCTCTCGTCTTCCTGGAGAGTTCCATGCGAAGTTCTTGATAAATACATTTCAAGGTGAACTAGGAGCCAACCTGTTCTTTAAGAAGATGCCAAGTGGGCTGGAGAGATGGCTCAGAGGTTAAGAGTGTTGCCTGCTCTTCCAAAGGTCCTGAGTTCAATTCCCAGCAACCA
The DNA here is from genome assembly GCA_963919715.1 of Microtus obscurus. Classification (NCBI taxonomy): domain Eukaryota; kingdom Metazoa; phylum Chordata; class Mammalia; order Rodentia; family Cricetidae; genus Microtus; species Microtus obscurus. Next base: position 6,018 of record CAWTZC010000465.1, read on the forward strand.
CATGGTGGCTCACAACCATCTGTAATGGAGTCTTCTGGCCTGCAGGCATACACACAGACAGAATATTGTATACATAATAAATAATGAAATATTAAAAAAAAAGACTCCAAGTCACCAGCAGGTGTCGATGTCCACAATGCTCCTCTACCCCTGGTGGCTGTGGTTTCTGTTCCCAAGCTCTGCTGCAGAGCCTGCTCTCTGTTACTCAGTCTGTATCCTATGATGGGGCATGCCAAGCTGTGGCTTCGACTAGCCTCATCTACCAAACACAGCTATGCAATGGTCATGTTGAGAGTCCCTGCCCCCAGACAGCTCATGTATCAATGGTTCTCAACCAGGGTGAAGTTGCCCCTCAGCAAACCCATGGTAATATTTCCATATAGGTTGTGCAAAAAAACCATAACTGAGAAGAGAGGTTATTGCATCTAGTTGGCAGAGCTCAGAGATACTACTAATTGTCCCACAATATGAGGGCAGGCCCCTGGAACAATGCGCAGGACTGCCCCCCCAGCAATAAACAGGACAGTCCCTGCCTTGGTTAGGGTTTCTATTGCTGTGAAGAGATACCATACTATAACAACTATTATAAAGGAATGCATTTAATTGTGGCTGGTTTACAGTTCAGAGATTTAGTCCATTATCATCATGGTGGGAAGCGTGGTGACATGTAGGTGCTGGAGAAGTAGCTACCAGTTTTACATTCAGATCAGTAGGCAGCAAGGAGAGAGAGTGACACTGAGCCTGGATCAAGCATCTGAAACCTCACAGCCCACCCCCAGTGACACACGTCCTCCAACAGGGCCATACCTACTGCAACAAAGCCACACCTCCTAATAGTGGCACTCCCTATGAGCCTATGGAGGCCATTCTCATTCAAACAACCACCATAACCATAACCGCAGCCACCATAACCATAAACCATCATGGTAGTAGCTGATCAGAAAACAGAGATCAACATTTATCTCTATTAACATTTTTTTTCAATGTGATTAGTGTATCTGTTGCTTTTCTGTTTTTGTGATAAAATAAACATGACCAAAAGTTAATTATGGGGGAAAGAGTTTATTTTGGCTCATGGTTCCAGAGGAGAGAGAGTGCATTACAGCAGGGGAACATAGCAACAAGCAGCACGGAGGCTAAGAGGTCACCATCTCCATCACAAGCAGGAAGCAGAGAGAGCAAACTGGAAGCAGGACCAAGTGATACACTCTCAAATCTCTTCTTCAGTAACATACTTTCCTCAAGCAAGGCTGCACCTCCCGAACCTCCCCAAACAGTGTCAGCAGCTGGGGACCAAGTGCCCAAATACCTGAACCTTTAGGAGTCATTCCTCACTCAAAACACCACACCTGCAGGCTGCTTCTTCACCTACAAAATGGATTGGACTTAGGAAATCTACTGAGACGTTTGATCAGGCAAACAATTGCGTTTACTGTAGCTCTCCCAAAATAAAAATACCTATGAATAAACCTTACCAAAGATGAGAAAGACGTCTATAAAGTACTTACAGAACACTCAATTAAAAAAATCTGAAGAAGACAATTGAATATAGAAAGACATTCTATGTTCATGGATTGGCAGAATTGATATTACAGAAATGGCCAATATTACTGAAAACCATCTAAAGATTCGATGCAATCTGCATTAAAATTCCAATGACATTCTCTACCAAACTAAATAAGAGCAATCCAAGATTCTTATGAAAGCACAGAAGAGATTCTAAAGAGCATACATTATCATTTCTTGAGACCCATGAGCTTCTTGCAGGGCTGGGGGTTGAACCTAGGGCTTTGTGTATGCCAGAAAAGAACAGCTATCTTGAACAAAATTAGCAAGGCTGTTATTTCTAATTTTTTTCTTGAGTTTCCTTTCTTATTTTTGGTTGTTATGGCTAAGAGTTTTTCCAGTATCGTGTCTCACTTCAAAGAGCCAAGTGATGTTTTATTAATTCTCTGTAATATTTTTTGCATTTTCACTATTTCTGCCTTGATCTTCATTATTTTCTGTTTTTTTTTTAAATCTAGGCATTTGCAGCTGCGAAGTTCCCTCCCAGAACCGCTTTCATTGTATCATAGGTGTAAGTATATTTGTTTCATTGTATCATAGGTGTAAGTATATTTGTTTCATTGTATCATAGGTGTAAGTATATTTGTTTGCATTTTTCATTCAATCCCCGGAATTTTTAAACTTATCTGTCTTCTGATATCCTTGGTGACCCTTTCGTCAACCAATAGTGTTTTGTTTGATTTCCATGCCTTCATGCCTTCATAAAATCAGTCTGTAGACAAACCTGTCAGGTATTTTCTAAATTAATGATTGATGGGGGAGGGCCAGTCCACAGAAGGTGGCTCCATCCCTGGACTGGTGGTCCTGGGTTCTATAAGAAAGCAGAGCTGAAGCAAGCCATGTGAACAAGCCAGTATGCAGCATCCCTCCATGACCCCTGCACCAGCTCCTGGTTTCAGGTTCCTGCCCTATTTGAGTTTCTGACTTGACTTTCTTTGACGATGAACTGTGATGTAGAAGTATAAGCTGAATAAATCCTTTCCTCCCCAGCTTGCTTTTTGGTCATGGTGTTTCATCACTACAATTAAAACCCTAAGACAATAGTGAAACACTGAATGAACAATAGCCTAATCGATAAATGAACAAATGAACTAACAGATACTATTCAAACCAAAGAGATACAAATGTCCAATGAGTACATAAAACAATGAATACATTTATTCAACAATTTTAATATGTTTTTATTGAAATAGAGATTATATCCTTTACCACTTTCCTTCTTTGGAATACTTTTCAGTTACTCTTTCTTGAACCACTCACTTTTGCCCCCATTCTAGATTAATAGCCCCCTTTCTTTCACTATTATTATTACATGCATATATGTGTGTATGTATGCATGTTATGCTCTGAAATATGTATAAATACAACCTGTTGTGTCTTGGTTTTTGGGGGTTTGGTCAATGTTTTTAGTCATACGGAAATGAAAGTCAAAATTACAACGAGATTCTGTCTCATCCAAGTCAGGATGCCTGCCATCAAGAAAGCAGATGCTGTTAAAAATGTAGAGAAAGTGGGATTCTTATACAGTGTGGAGTGGGGATACCAAATTGAGGCAGCCACTATATGGAAGTCAGGTATGAAAAGATCACAAAAATTTAAGTCAAAGCACCATATGATTCTGGGTGTATTCCTGGAAAGAATAGAGAAGCAGCCATGAGATGGCAGGGGGCTGTAGCCCAAGTGGGTACAGTGTTTGGCTAGTGAATATGAAAGCCTCCTGGATTCAGTGTCTAGCGCCTCATCATCTGGGCACGGTGACATCCTGTAATCCTAGCACTTAGGAGATGGAGACGGAATCAGAAGTTCAAGGGCATCTCCCTGTATGTGGGGATTCTTGACAGGAGGAAGAGGAGAAAGAGGAGAGCTACAAAGCAATGCAGGCAGCTTCCCACCCACGCTTATTATAGTTTACTCACAGTAGTAAAGACATGGAACTGAACCAAGGCATCCATCAGATGAATAAGCAAAAAGCATGGTATGAATATATAATGGAGAATCATGCAGCCATTAAAAATTATAGAATCATGCAACCAAAAGAAAAATAGGTGAGGCGAGAGATCATGGTGTTAAGTGAAATGAGCCAGAATCAGAAAACATGCACCGTGTATTCTGACCATGTATGGGATCACAGAAAGAGGAAAGCAAGAAAAAGGTGTTTCTGCTGTAATAGAAGCTGCTTATTTCCCGGATGCCCAGCAGCTCAGACCTGAAATAATCACACAGAAACTATGTTATTTAAATCACTGCTTGGCCAATTACTGAAGCTTACTGCTTGCTAGCTCTTACATCTGGTCAACCCATCTCCATTATTTTATATTTTACCACAGGGTGATTGGCCTACCAACCAAAGTTTTAGCATGTCTGTCTTCGGTGGCTCCATGGCTTCTTTCTGACTCTGCCTCCTTTCTCCCAGCATTCAGTTTAGTTTTCCCCAGCCTACCTCTATTCCCTGCG
>CAWTZC010000466.1:0-217500 GCA_963919715.1 Microtus obscurus
TAAAACTAGAATCTTCTCTGGGCAGTCATTTCTCTGTGATCACTGCATAAGGAACGATAGTTCCCCTTGACCCTCAGCTCAGAGCCAGTGAAGGAGGTACAATGGCGACCAGGAAGTTACAGACATGTACTGGCTGGGGATGGTGGGCAATACCGGGTAAAAATAATAGTCATTTTTCATCTTTCAGTCCTGGGATCTAGAAGGCCATAGGGAACTTATCAAAATATACACGAAGCCCTATTCCGGAAAGAAAGCACTGCATCCTCCAGCAAAACAAAGCCGGGCCTGAGGAGCAATAATAAACGGTCCCCTTCCTTTGTCACCAACTTTACAAACTATCGGAGTGACACCAGGAGCAAAGAAGTCAGAGGTTATGGGAAGGCAAAGCCAGAGAGGAAATGAGAGATAAAACAAAAATGGGCATCTCTTTAGAAATAGCTTCTGGGTGTGGGCAGAGGACAGTGTCTATAAATTCCATGTTCCTTCACTCACCCTAGTAACTTCCTCATTCTCTCTTCTCAGCAAGGTCCTAGTGCTTTCCTTGTATTTCACTGAGAAAATAAAACAAGAGTATGGGAATTATCGTTTATTTCTGTTGGCCAAGCATGCTAACCTTCTTGGACTTGTATCTGAAATATTTGACCGCCTTCCCATCAATCTCACCGGTGCTTTAGTCATTTAAGTTTTAGAAAATTGACTTCCAGTGTCCTTGTCAGTCATCACCGTCAGTGTCTCCCTGTACCTGTCTTAACTGCAACAACATACAAAAATTGTTTTATGGCTCCTTCTTTGGAAACTGAGATTGAAATGGCTCCTTAGAGTCAAACTGCCTCCAGCTACCCTTCTGTGCATTTGAGAATGGAAACTCTTGTTTCCTCCAATGTCACTTTCTTAGTTTGTCCCCTCAGGCTTCCTTCTCTTCCGCTTGGGTTCTTGCAATCATTTTCACAACCGCTCTCATTCCTCTTAACATTTCAAACCAAAATTTTCTGCACAGATACACCCTTTTTTCTATTTTTTTTTCTTTTTCACAGAAACAGAGATATATAGATACACACACACACACACACACACACACACACACACACATATATATATATATTTAAATCTTTTACTTCACTAGATGGACAATCTAGTTCTGTCTCTTTTTTGATTCATTCTCCTGTGCAGTTCCTAATAATCAAGTGTAGATTTTTTTTTTCCTCTTTGCTCTCTAGGGACCTGCCAGGCAGCTTCCAAATAATCACAGAGACTTATTCTTTTATGAATGCCCACCCTTAGCTTGGCTGATTTCTAGTCAGCTTTTCTTTTGTTAACTTATCCCATCTACCTTTGCCTCTGGGCTTTTAGCTTTCTCTATTTTTGTATAACTTTTCTTTCCGTTTTATTCCATATTTGGCTGGGGTGTTGTGGTGTTTGGGGTGGGGGGGTGGTGGGTGGTGGTGGGGGTGGGGGTGTGTGGCTGGGTGGCTGTGTGGCTGTGTGGCTGTGTGGCTGGGTGGCTGGGTAGCTGGGTGGCTGTGTGGCTGGGTAGCTGGGTGGCTGGCCCCCAGCATCTTGTCTCCTCCTCTCTCACTCCTCCTCTCGTGCTCTTCTCCATCTATTTATTCTCTGCCTGTCAGCCAAACCTATTTCTCTCTCCTTCCTAGTTACTGGCTGTTCAGCTCTTTATTAGACCAGGAAGGTGTTTCAGACAGGCAAAGTAGACAGCTTCTTAAAGTTAAGCAAATGCAAAAGAAAAGAATGCACACATCTTTGCATCATTAAACAAATGTTCCACAGCATAAACAAATATAACACATCTTCAACTAATATTCCACAACAATCCAGCCTTCCTGAGCTGATGCCAGGCATTCTATTTTTACTTATTCTCCACTGTTTGCTCATAAGGAATTCATATTAATCCATGGCAAATATCTGTTGAACCTTTGCTTTCCTTTTCTTCTCTGTTTTCCTCCTGCAGAAAGCCTATTGTTACATACAGTATCCAGGTACTCTGTGTGTTTTCCATTTTTACGTGGCTTATTTTTAAAACTCTATTTCTTTTATTTTTGATTTTTTTTTTTCTTGAGACAGAGTTTCTCTGTGTATCTTTGGCTATCCTGGAACTCATTCTGTAGACAAGTCTCACCTTGAACTCACAAAGATTCACCTGCTTCTGTCTCCTAAGTGCAGGAATTAAAGGCTTGTATCACCACACCTGACTATTCTATTTCTTTTACATGAAAATAAGGCATAACCTCATATCTCTCTCTCTCTCTCTCTTTCTCTGTTCATCCTAGGAAAATGTCATTATCAGGACAGAACCTGCTAGTTCCCTCTTGCTATTTTTAGTTATACCTGACATTAGAATTGAACAAGCATGAACCACGAGCTTAGAGAAGAAACTGTAAAGCTTACCAAACAGATTAAAAAGTATTGCCAATAAACCAGAATATTACATTTTACATGTTCCCAAGTTAGTGAAGAAATAAAGAGACTAGAAATTAGAGGCATTGGGATATCAACACAAACCTGTGTTAAATGTCTATTTAAATAGTCAAAACTCTGTAACATTATTGAATTGAGAAATTCTGTAAAATTTCTAGTTGACTATCTTTACAGATATTCAAACAAAGCCTGGAACGTGAGTTCCCCCAGCAATATGTGAAGAGTACCCATTTTCCTGCTAAGTCTGATTAAGATTAGAAAGATGTAAACCTAACAAGATACACCCAGTGATAAGGTCCTCAGAATCTGCACAAAATACATCAAAAAGAATCCATCCCTCATCACGATGCAACCAAAGTATTTTTATTTGGCTTTTATTTGTGGTATTGACCTTGTATGGTCTACCACCTTTTTAATGGGAGTGTTCTGATCTGGAGGAGTCCAAAGTACCAATATGTATTTCAGTCTAGTTGGGTTTGGGGATCCACAGCTAAACCTGAACTGCGTGCTGGTATTCAGTTGTCACATGGTATTCCCTGCTTTCAGTTGTCACAATGCAAGTCAAAGGATGCTGCATCCTCATGAGTTTAACCCAAATCCAGTTGTGAAATGCAGCTGTTTAGAAGAGAGCCAGAGACTGAAATTTCCTCTCCCTGGGGATGTTAAATTCCACATTCATTCTGGTTTACTTCCATCTTAGCCGCCACTTCATTTGTCAGGTGGCTTCTCTGTATCAGCTAGAGGTGACAAGACAGAATTATTATCATCTATTGCAAAGATAAATGCTAACCAAAAAATATATTTTATCATTATAAGACTATACACTCGGCCGGGCGATGGTGGCGCACACCTTTAATCCCAGCACTCGGGAGGCAGAGGCAGGCGGATCTGCTTGAGAATGTTGTCGCTGCTTTGCCCACATGGATATCTCTGAATTCTGCTGGTGTACACTGTGACCTTCTGTTTTATCTCTCTGTGTATATATTGGAAAGCAAATAATAATGGGTAGAAGAGAAGGTTATGCATATCACATGGCAGAACTTTTGTCCTTACGCAGGTACTGTATGTACTATATATTGTGCTCAAAATACCACGCAAGGCATTGAACTCATGAGAAAGAATGAAACATTCTTCCATTTCTAAGTGGAAGCCACTCTTTTTAATGTTTTCTCTCTTTCCCACAGTAAAAATATGATATATATGTGGCTATAGATGTGATTATATAAATTTATACATGTATATTGTATATGAAATTATATATATTTCTATACATACACTTTTATATGTTTGTATGTAGGATCCTTTATTTTGTGTATATGTATTTTCTGGTAATAGTTCTTGTCATCTTGATGATTTTGCCCGTCAGTTGTTTCCAGCGATAGCTCCCGTGAGATGCTAACAAGCAGAGTTTACTGAATTAAAACAAACTACTTTACTTACTGTCTCCCACTTCCCATCACTTCCTGTTTCTATTTTTCCTTTTCTGGTCACCAGACATAGAGTTGGGAATGGAGTGTGCACATCCCATGTTTGATAGGTAGTATAACTGGACCCAACAAACCATAAGGAGGATCCTTCCAGGACAGAGAAGGGTAAGTCAGAAAGAAATCAGCTTCAAATGTCACATCACAACACAGGAAAGAGCATAAAGCAAAACATGTGAACAATAGCATCAGAGCCACTGAGAAAAACTTCTTAAAGAACAATGGAGACTTTTGACTTTCCTGACTCAATGTCCTAATAATTTATTGTGGCCTGCAAATCTCTACCTAACTGGTAGACAACTCTCACTTTCATTGAAGTCTTTGTGCTTCTTAAAGCTTTTAAACATGCTTTGAATTGACTCTTCTGCATCATAAGCCTTTGTACAAACTGTTCTTTCCAGATAAAATGCCTTATTCTTAGTCTCTTTAACTTATGTATAACCTGCAACCCACTCAACTTTGAGTATTAAAAAATGTATTTTATCCTTACTGAATACTTCTGAATATCACCCTGTCTAGGTAACACATCCTTTTATGAGCCCTCAAAGGAATTATCCAAGGTTTCCCGATAGCACTAAGAGCAACTCTGACTAAGTAATTGAGAATTTATTTGTATTCCTACTAAATATAAGTTCACAATGACTGAGTATGTCTTGTATCCTGATGAATCTCCAGCAATTATGCAATGCTTAGTATATATTAGTGATGACACACACACACAAACAAAATGAAAGAAAATGAATGAAAAACCAGAAATGTGTTACATTTCCAAATTAGTCAGCAGAAATTTTCAAGCAATTCTGATTTTCGTTAAGCGAAAGAGTTTCATTTGTGTTATGCTTATGTTTTGTTTGTTGTAAAGAAAGTAAGGCTCTGTGTCAGACAGCATACTGTAACAAAAGGCTTGAGATCATCTGCAAAAGAAAAGCAAAAAGTTCCAGTCCATACTCAGGTACATTTGTGCCTGCAGCGAGAGGGTGAATCAAGGTAGAAAGAGATGGAGAATGTGCACCTATACAGCTTGAAAGCAGACAGACAGAGGAGAGCCCAGAGTCCCAGCGATGCTTCCATATCATCCCCCCAGGGACATAATTTCCCACCAAGCTTGATTTCCACCATCTTCTGATAGTGCTACAGACGAGGGACCAATGCTTACACAGGCCTTTAGGGACTGTTGGGATCCAAACTCGAGCAAGCTCTGACTCTAAAACACTAATTTGGCTTTTCTTAAACCTATAGAGAAAGCAGGTGAAAGAAATAAACATTTATGGAGGGCTTGGTTGAAAACAGGAGCAGTGTGAGCTATGATACCATCATTCCTTGGGAGTTCTGCTTGTCTCATCCAATCCATTGGGAAGAAGGAGCTCCCAGGCGCTGGAATGCTTCCCTAGCTTTTGCTTCTCTACAGGAATGGTGCTGCCACAGACCTGGTGCTGGGCAGCATATGAGCCTGAAGAGGAGAGCGCGGCTTCAATATTGTCAGGACTGTGAACGCTCAGAAAGTCCCCATCAGGCCCTCAGCTCCAGGTCCTCAAACAATTTTCATGACTGTAAGTCAGATTAGAGAAGAACAGGATTCTCTAGGTAGAACATCAGGCGGGCTTTGAACTTCACACAAACACTTAAGAAACATGTCACTTACGACAGGTTGAATTCCAAAGGCTTTCATGTACCATTTCCCCTGGAAAAATCTAACCAGAAACATTTTAACATTAACTAATTCTGCTTCTCACTCTGTTGTGTCGTCTCCTTCTAGGCTGATTTTTTTTTTTTTCTTTCCCGCACCGTTAGAATCTAGATTGTGGAATTTGTGAAACTGCCCAGGTGCAATTCTGCCTTCCGTTTCAAAGCTCTCTGGGCTCCGACTATAGAATCATCTCTCAGGCTGCCTACGGTTCTCTGCTCCTCCCTGTATTTACAACTTCCTCTGTCCACTTCCTCCAGCTCTGTAATGTCATCCACCTTTCTTGGTTACTGCGTGAGAGCTGAGACTTCATTTCCGGAGCAGAGAATGTGGTTTCCATTAGACGGCTCCACTTTCCACCTGGTGTTCCCATGCTGCCCTCAGGACCACAGTCCCCTTTCATTACTCTCTTCCTCTCGTCACAGTTTGCCTTGTTAACGTCTAACGATCTCAGCTTCTTTTCCGTAATAGCTGACCCCACTTCGTCCTCGGAACCATATTACATTCTGAGTGACATTATTTATGTTTTCCTTTTAACCTCCCCCCACCCCCGTGACAAGCTTTAGACCGTCTCCTTTCCCAGAAAAGGTCAGAATGCAAAAGCTTTGCACCGCCTAAGTTAATTCTCTCTTCTTCCATGTAGGATTCTACAGACTCACCAAGCCTACTCCAATAGAAGTCACAAAGATAGTTTTGCCAAGAATATCCACCAGATGGCTAGTTCAATCTGGAATCAAATTTCTATTATAGCTTAGAGAGGAAAAGAAAGTGTTCACTCATCAGGAAACAAGGAATGAGGAGATGAGATTTCTGCTCATGAACCTGAACTGCCAGGGGGTTCAGACTGGGGCAGCAGGCAGAAAGGAAAAATGAAGAGAAGATCTGATGTAATTAATGCTCCCATGCTGGGCCACGGGAGCCGTGACTTGCTTTGGTTGCAAGGCTTCCATTTACTTTGCTTTTATTTTGCTTTTTTTCTGAGTTATTATGGTAGCCAGCTTTCCTTGGTGATTACAAAATACCAGACTTAAGCAGCTTTAAAGAAAAAAAAAAAAGCTGTATTTGGGATCACTGTCTCAGAGTCTATTTTGTCTTCTGTTATAGCAACAACATCATGGCAGGGAAAGTACAGCCAATTAAAGTGGGTGATCACTATGGTAAAGAAGGCAAGAGACAGTGAGTTTCATGTCCAAAAGAAATGGAGAGGAAGGAGTAGTTAGGAGGCCATATAGTCAGAAAGGAAACAGGAAGAGAAGATCTGATGTAACTAAAACTCCCAGGCCGGGCCACTGGTGCTGTGACTGCTTTGTTTGCAAGGGAAAAGAAACCTCGAATCAGGTTACAGTGTGTTTAACAGTGTGTGTAGGCTTAAGAAAAAAATGTGTATAAACAGTCATAGAAAAACATATATAGAGTATAGCAATATACTTTAAATTGTATCAATATAAAAAAAATCCACAATGTAAAATATTTGAGATTATTGGTTGTTTAAAAGTAGACTTAACCATCCACCCTTTATCTCTACATTTCTATGTTTTATCCCCCCTTTTTTCCTTCAGAAAGAAATCCTTGAATCTAACTCCCATGTTTACCTTTTCTCCTGATCATGACCAATAACAACTTGTAACCAAACCCCCTAAACAAAGACAACCATCTTTAACTTATTGAATGACCAAAAGTCACCTACACCACCTCTTGGGAATATTGAAGTTGCATTTTCTAGATTTCTCTGAGATACGTGTACTGAATTTGGTAGAGAAAAATAAAAAAAGCTGACAAGTTTTTGACAGAAGATTGAAAGGCGATAGGCCCCTAAAGAGATCAGAGACAGGCTTTCTGAGAAGTTGGGGTCTTTTTCAATAGGAAAGGCAGCAGCGAGGAAGATGAATGCCCAGAGATAAACAGCTGGATGAGGGGATATGGAAGATAGGAGGTTCTGGGGTCTTGTACAATGCCTAACCCTTTTGTTTTCCCCCTCTCATCCTGACAAGAGATTTCAGCCTTCCTCAATAAAGTTGTGGTAGTCAGGATGACTATTGCTGTGATAAAACTTTATGATGATACAGAAGTTGGGCAGGAAAGGAGTTATTCAACTTACACTTTTGCATAGTAGTCCATCACTGAAGGAAGTCAGGTCAGGAACTCAAAGAATGGCAGAAGGGCGTGCAGCTGGAGACAGGAGTTGATACAGAGGCCCTGAGGGTGTGCAGCAAACTGGCTTGTACCTCGTGAATTGCTCAGCCTGCTTCCTTGTAGAACCGAGGACCACTATCCTAGGAATGGCATTACTCCCAATGGGCTTAATCCTCCCCTATCAACCATTAGTTACAAAAATACAGATGGTTCTCATGGAGAAATTTTCCCAATTGGGTTTACCTCCCTTCAGATGACTATAGAATGAGTCAAGTATCGAAGACAAGCTTTGACAAAACTCGTACATTCCAGGGTGGGAGAGAGGTGATTAAGATCATTAAGCTGAAAAAGAGGTATAAAAGAAATAAGAGGCAGAAGCACAGAACAGCATCGGGAGGGACATTGGGAGGGACATTTGGTGAATACTGAATCCACCTCTTTTATTTTCCACAGGCTTTTATACTTAGATCCAAAAGGGGAAAGGGGGAGGCAACAGACTTCATGAACAATACATAAGGAATAAATTTTAATTCTCTGACCTTTGTACCTGGTTGAGTGGATCCACCTCTATACCCAAAAGACTAATTAACCAGACCCTAGGTCAGAATCTCTCCTTTGTAGCAGCACCTGTTGTCAACAACTTTGAGAGATCAAAAGAAAACCGAACCTCCAGTCACCAGTCAAGGTGAAACAGGCTCACAGTTCTGTGGGCCCTTACAGTCAAGCTGACATAAACCTAGCCAGCAAAATCTCTCTCTCTCTCTCTCTCTCTCTCTCTCTCTCTCTCTCTCTCTCTCTCTCCATTTTGGTTTGCTGTCTTTCCTAGCGTCTGTCCCTTAGAACTAACTATCTAATAATAGGATTCTTGTCATATTCTGAAGACTGGATATGATGGTTCACACCTATAATCCCAGTACTAAGGAGGCAGAGACTTTTCTGAAAGTCTGAAGCCAACCTGGTCTATAGGATGAGTTCCAGGACAGACCAGAAAGCGTCACTGTATGAGCCACTGTCAAAAGACACACACACACACACACACACACACACAGAGAGAGAGAGAGAGAGAGAGAGAGAGAGAGAGAGAGAGAGAGAGAGAGAGAGAGAGCAGAAAATAATAAGGATAATAGAAAGTCTTACTCCTAATAATTCAGCTTGAGGGCAATATTATAATATTAAACAGATAAACGGACTCTTTCCATTTCCCATTAATTTCCTAAGAGTTTCCTACCTAGAATTTTAGAATTCCGCATTATCTTTTAACAAACTCTATTTTAAGAGGCATATTTTCTTTGATTTGTTCTTCCTAGTTCTTGATCTATTTGTGGATTTCAACAAGCGGGCTCTATTTGGACCACCTTGAAATACAGATGGGGCTGTCACACATGGGTGACCAACTATTTTATTGGAAAAATGGTATATCCTACTCTCATTGGAATATATTCCTTCCCCCGTCTCTCCTTTTCTCTCCAGTGAAATATGAATAAGGAAATATAAATCCAGGTTTGATGTTAGCAGCAAAACAAGCCATGTTATGATAATGATGTAGTCAATAGATTGGAGAGCTACAAACAAAAAAGAGCATAGGGTGGTTTGAGCCAAGAATGAACAGTTACATGTTCTTTGATTATTTGAAGCAGTTATAAGTTCTGCTCCTTTCAACAAACAGATACCTTGACCTCTTTATCAAGGAGAATGATCAGCACCAGGAATAGTTAAGACACATGTATAAGTGAAAATAAAATCTCCAGATGTAACTAGATGATAGAGAATTGGGTCATTTGGAATCAGTACATTTTGCACTATGGATGTAACTTGTGATACCCAAAAGATAATACTGGTGTGGTCCAAAAATTACTACAGTTGAGAGATGAGATAGGTACAGTTCCTAGAAATTACAGGCTGTACTTTGGCTTCCCAGAAAAGGTACAGAATGAGCCATCTCGCAAATAGTGTGTGAGTACTTCTAAGTGAGGATGCTATGAGCTCACATCAGTACTTTAAGTCAAGCCAAACTTACCTCATTTCCTTTCATGAGAAGGTTAACAAGTGTGCAGAGTAGATGAATTTAATTAGCCACATATCTGAGTTTCTTTTGGCAAAGATTCAGATGATTTCTTGGCAGCCAGGACAGAGAAGCATGCAATGGATGATAGCAGAGTTGAACTCACAGCTGTTTTAAAACATGTGCATAATGAGCATTTATTATTGGATAAATTCACCTTAAAGTGAGGGCTCACAGTTGGTGAAACTTTCTTTTGCATCGACATGAATATGAAGGGCCAGCCACTTAGCTCAGTGGGTAAAAGACACATGTTGTTTGTTTCTTCTGATACTCATTCTTCAAATTATCTTCTGAACTTTCAATTGCATCATGCCATATCTATGCCCCCTGACATAAATAAATTATTTTAACCACAAAGAATGAGATATAGAGATACACTTTGGAAGTTTGAAAATGGCTTCAACTTGGTTAAGAAAGATAACTACTAATTCAAATGCATTAATTGCCAACCTTAAGAGACTCTATAAACTCTGGTGATTATATTCTTATAATAATAAAGTATTTATTATAAATTAATTTTTAAAACCTCACACAATAGAAAAAATCAACTCTAAGAAAGGAAAAAATAAGATCAAATGTTAAAATGTGTTCTGTATATTTATATACACTGTTCTCAAAAAGTATGCACACATGAGGTGATGTATCTATGTAAGAGCTAATAAAAACTTTGGGGACCCTAGTGCATGAACTGGTTTTTGGAGCCCATTCCCTATGATGAGATGTCTTGCTCAGCCTTGATACACAGGGGAGAGGGGCTTGGTCCTGGTGAAGAAATGTGCCAGGCTTTATTGACTCCCCATGAGAGGATTCATCTTTTCTGAGGAGTGAATGATAAATGTGTTGGGAGGGGACAGTTGAGGGGATCAGAACAAGGGAAGGAAGGGGGAACTGTGGTTGGTGTGTAAAATGAACAAAACATTTTTAAAAATCTACACAATTTCAAGAATTTAGTTTTATTTTTTTACAAAGATTATGCCCTTAAATCAAAGCATCCTTCCAGAAAGCGATACTCATTACATTCTGACACAGAGAGCTCCGTTCCTGGCACTGCACTTAGTACGACATTGAGAGATAAGGTTGAGCTTAGCGCTTGCACTGATGGAAGCATTGGCTTTGACTTCAATTTTCAACCCCTGAAACTGAGGTATAGAAAAGTTGTGCAGCTTCCTAAATTGCAATAGTTGGGAAAGCATTTATGAGGGAATTTAAACTCTGTAAGTCTTGCCTTAGTGTGTTCCTTTAAGTCCCATGCTATAATACCTGCCCACTGTAAGCTGTAATGGGTCCAAGGAAAGATGGGAACTAATTTTGGTTTTGGATAGAAGTATATTCTATGTGTTTCCTTGATTCGACAATTTAAATAAACTCAAATTTAAAATTAAAGTAGTAGTTCATACACAGCTACATATTTATTAAATCTTAATATTTTGCGGTTTTCTTTGGAAATTTCAAATGCATAAAGTCAAATATAAAAATTTTGAAGGCTTCCCTCTATACCTCTTTATTCTCTTCCTTTAGCTTTTTTTGTAAATGTAGCGATTATACATTTACCACTTATTTCCATGCTAACAGTGTTGTTGCATATGGCTTCCCTATTATAGTAAAGCAGGATAGTGTATTTAGTATTTCAACTACATAAATAAATGGTGCCTATGATAGACATAACCTTTAACTCATTTTTACCCAATGTTGTGTCTATCATTTTTTTTCCTATTCCAATGTCCACACTATTTTTTCTATACTGCACTTAAATTTATGGAAGTTTCTGTGTTCTATATTTTAATTGTTATATTCCTATTTCTCTCTTTCAATTTCAAAAGTCTAACATACAAACTTAGATACATTATTTTGAATACGATCTAAAGTCCTAAGTATTCTGGTCTACTATTGATTCAGACATAGGTTTTAGATTGCCTTAATGCAAGCTGTCAGCTTATTTATGAAGCATATATTTGTTATTTTTCTCATTGCCATGACAGAATATCTGATCAGAAGCAACACACAGGAATATTAATCACACTGTATGGCTTGTTGAGATAATCTTTTGGCTGGGAAGACATAGCAACGGAGCATCTCTCAGCTATGTTGGCAGGAGCATCCAGCTATTTGTTCAATTCCGGGTGGATCATTAAGTACAGAGGTGGATGCTGGTATTCACGTGGCTTTCTTCTTCTTCTTCTTCTTCTTCTTCTTCTTCTTCTTCTTCTTCTTCTTCTTCTTCTTCTTCTTCTTCTTCTTCTTCTTCTTCTCCTTCTCCTTCTCCTCCTCCTCCTCCTCCTCCTCCTCCTCCTCCTCCTCCTCCTCCTCCTCCTCCTCCTCCTCCTTCTTCTCAGTCTAAGGCCTTGAGTCCAAACAATGCTGCCACCTACATCCAGAGAAAGTCTTCCTAACACACATCCCCAATGAAATGGTTCACTAAACCTCAGATGTCTCTTCATTCAATTAAGCCAATAATGAAGAGTGGCCACTCTGGTGTTGCTTTGCACATTTGAATTCCTCTTAAAGAATTCAACAATATTACTTTGTTTTAATTACCATTACTACTAGGATAATAATTATTATTTTTCCTGAGCTCTTTCAAAAAATGTGGGGAAACTATAATCAGATAGATGATGGAAAAGTACCCCTTAGAGACTCCGTCCTATACTTTTCTTTGCATGTAATACAGATGTAACTACTGTATTCTGCCTGATGTTTTCTCCTTTTCAGGACTTCTCACTGCGTTAGCATTGGTACATCCACATATGAAGACCCCTGTACTTAATGACTTTGATTGGAGATGATCAATAATAAATCACACCTTTCCAACATAATCTGGTACTTTAGCCCAACACTGATTTGTTGTTTCAATACTTTCTCTCTCTCTTAAATAGGATTGGATTCCCTGAGGAAAGTATCAAAGAGTCCTAACTTTTTTACAACTCTTCCCCATTGGCACTTTCACACAGCAGGTCCTCAAAAAATGATTCTTAATCACCTCTCAGTAAATGGAACATTCCCAAAGGGACTGAAACCCAAGATTTAGTGTTAAGTCATCAAGGAGCCATGGTGATAAGTGATGGATTGTCGGGGGACATCCTGCTGTGGAATGGGAAGGGAAGTGTTTCTGCTAGAAGAGCAGCTTACATAGCACTCAGAACATGGTTATTAAACTGTTCTCAGCTCCTTCGATGTAGGTTCCTGCACATATGGGGATCATTAAAATTCTAGTACAGGGTAGAAGAAGAAGCATTCAGCCACTGGGCCTGGGAGATCAAAACAATGTCACGTGATTCAGTGCAATGTCCAGTAACAGAATTTATCAGGTATGTTTATGGTAAAAACAGCTCAGAAGTCAGTGTTTTTGTGTTTTTATTTTTCTGTGAGTAGTTATTGCAGTGCCAAAGAGTGTGTAGGTGTTTTGTGCACACACAAGCACATACAACTTCATAAATCTCAGGGATACAAAAATAAAATACCTGTAGGACAAAACAAAGCAAAGGGGGTACTAAGCTGAATGTGGAATTAAATCATATTTGGATGGTTTCTTTGGGGATCTGAAAAGTGCTTATTTCTGCTGTTAGAATAGCAAGTCCCATGTGTAGGAAGTCCATGTAAAAATATACCTCCACATCTTAATATGTATCAGAGAAGACACCCTATGTGAATGCACACTAAAGAGAATATAGAGCAACACATGAGTCAATGATGTATTGTTAGTAACATTGGACCCAAAGAACAGTAAACCAAGTGGTCACTGAAATAAGAGGCATGGTGGGGAGTGAACAACAGTTCCAGCCACACTCAAGTCATCCTAAAAGCTACTTCTGCCTTAGCTCTCATTTTGCAGACTATAAGGTAAAACCACTGTTGACAGCTGCAAAATACACACAAATCTTTCAGCCATCTTAGGCTTGGGCTTTTCTACCGCTCTCCTTCTTCTCATCAACTTTCATTTATTGTCACAGTGGAAAGAATCTTCAAGCTAACAGAAGATAGAGACAATGTGAGAAAGCAGATCTCAGAAATGGATGGAGAGTTGCAAAAGTTTTCAGGACATTTTCAAAGATTTTCTTAACGTGAAAATATAGCCAACTCAGCTGTCTTCCCCAGTGTGTTTATGGGAGAGATACAATAGGACTGTTACTGATTATGTATCATCCATATAAAATACTTTCTCATATTTACTCACTTGCTCATTCATGTATTCAGCAAACAATTGGTCTCTGCCATGAGATCAAAGTCATAAACATTGCTGATTTAAACACTACAGTTTGTCAGGGCTTGAATAAATTCCAAGTCATTCTCGTGACTATTGACTAGTATACATTTATTGCATGGTTGTTGAATAAATAGACTATTTTATAAAATGCACATATGATGGACTAGCACTTTAATAAATTGCTATTACCTCACACTGTTCTGTTGACAATGCTGTGAGTTCACAGATATGACGTGTGATAATTTTTAATGCCATAGTGCTATAATTTATATGAATTTATGTTTTAGTTCATTATAAATTTTATTCTCACTGCTTTTACACTTCTCATTTTGTGACAGATATAAGCATAAGAAACAGAAGAAATTTACAAAGCAGGTCTTCAAAGAGGCACAGTGTGGAGGGGTGTGGGATCACTGTCAAGAGGGTATTTGTTTCTAAGCTTCTATTTCATCAAGTCCCATTGTGAATTCTATCTCTGCTCTGTGGTTAGATCAAGAGTTAGGTTTTTTTCTAGTGGTAGAATTTTAAGTGATATTAAAGTTTTATTAACAGTTTAATAAAGACAGTGTGTTCTTAGAGAAAAGTCGTGAAGGCCTAGTTTAGATTCTAGTACCTCTGCCATCTGTGTGATATGGGAGGCAGTTACTGAACTCTGTATACCTACAGTATACAGAGAAAGAACTTGAATTCAGGCTGAGTTGATAGTTCCAATTTGGCAACCCTCTAAGTTGGGACAATTTATTTAACATCTGTTTAATTTCTTTTATGAGAATTTAATAAAAGAATACTTAAAACTGTCATAAGTGGACATCTGCAATGTCCTCCACAGACTCACTTATGGAGTGCTCAATTAAAAACTAGCATGTGGTGCTATTTTGCTGGTAACTTTGCAAGGTGGGACTTGGTTAGGAAGGTTTTAAAGGTGTTTGTTTGTTTGATTCTGTTTTTCTGTAGAGTTGCCTCTTTCTGCTTCTGTGGTTGTGCCTTCCCAAGCACATTGGACTGGGGCCCTCTGAATTGATAAACAAAAGTAAATCTATTCTTTCGTAGTACATCTGTCATGCAGTTTTCTTCCAGTGACAATAAAAGTAACTAACAGAATAGATTCAGTGTACAGTTTAAACATTGCTTTTACTTTTTCACAGTACTAATGAATGGAACCAACATTTCAAATGTTCTGTTAATTCACTAGTGTGGAACTTTACAAGCTTCTTTATGTAAGCATTTAGTGAGTATGAACTTTGGGAATGCTTTTGATTTAAACCTACTGATAGAATTAGGATCAGTGTCTCAAATGTGGTATTCATTTTGTGTGGACACTCTTTCAGAGAATCCATCTTCTCACCAAAGCTGTCTTTGAATGCATAGTCACAAAAACAAGGAAGTCTTTTAAGTTTTTGGATAGGGAATTCAGACATTTTATAAATATATCCTAGAGATTCACTTTAGCATTATGCTTCTTTCATTTTGGCCCCCAAAAGCAATTTCAGATGGGCTTCACATGAACATAGTGAAGACATACCTATCAGTGATGAGCTCAGAATATAGGCGCATTCAAATCAAAGCACCTACAGAACATCTGGTAGCATTATGCTTCTGCTTTCAGTTCTCAAGACTGAAGACTGTGGGAAGAGAAAAGGAAACAGTGATGCTGACAGTTGACACTTTTTTCATACTGGGTCGTGGAGACAGGAATAGCTTTTTTAGAATAAATCTGTGGAAATAATTTTTCTATATAAAACATTATCTGCTTGACAACAGATCTTTAACCTCATTATCTCATACACAACGAACAGTAGTTGCTTCCTATCCTGAAACAGTGAATATCAAGCATATTCACTGCTTTTATGCACAAATGTAAAGATAACAAGTTATCATTATTAGTGATTAAAAATGTGTGTTATGAATACAGATTTATGGGTTCAAATATAGCTTCATGCTTTCTCTTTGTACAGAACGTTGAGTAAGAGCTGACCCTCTGTTCCACGTTTTCCTAATTGGTAAAATTGGGATGAAGTTGATTTGACATCAAGGGAGTATTAAGATACTATAATAAACTCCCCCCAAAATAGCTTAGTTGCTGACATACAAATCTGCACAAATGCTGGATGGTTTTGCCACTCTGATATTAGGTCTAGGAAAAGAAAGGTTTGGAAAATCAAGTATCTTGGCTCAAGAAACATAGAGATAATAACTGACAATCTTTGACCTTACACTTTGTTTTCCTGTGAAGCTCTACGTTTTGAGTTCATAGTGTGCCTAATGCTTTCGATTAGTTTTGAGAAAGTGAGTAAAATATGTCCATGATCTGAAAGCAATCCTGTTTCTAGACATAAAACGATCTTTTGTCGTAGAGAACTACAAGAAAAAAATAGGCTTATATATTCTATACTTACTATATTTTAATTAAAGAAGAATAGAAAGTATTTGCTGGTATACTCTAAAGATTTTGAAACATTTGTCTTTTTTTTTTTTGTAGTATGATTTTTTGTGGAATGATTAAAAATTACCTCTGATTGAGCAAAAGTCTGTATTTGGGTGAATTAGTAAACATAAAACTATCTCTTTACTGATAACTTAAGGTGTTGGATTGAAAGGAACATATCTGACAGAGGCTCTTTCAGGATAGATAGCTATGGAGACCAGAAAAGAAATGGCAAACTTTAGAATTTGTGTTTCTAAAAACCTTTTCCACTTTCTCTAGTATTTTCCACTGGTATCTGCTGCCAAAAAGGTCCACTCCAAGGTTGAAAACATCCACAAGATTTTTCAGGAACTGGACGACCTACCCTTCCCCCATCTCATTCTACCACATCTCACTTGTATGTATGATTCTCTGGTCTCACTCCATGCTGTGTCATCTAACGATTTCTCTGACAGGTAGATCTTTGGTGTCAATACTTTGATGGATTGAAATCTAATTAATCTTGACATCTTAGTGGGCTTCATCACCTCATCAGGACTTTGCATTAGCAAAGTCAGAATCCTGTTCTCGTACCCACAGGGCACTTTAGAGTCACCCTTGTTTTAGTTTTCCTCTTGTTTCTTGACTTGCCTGGCTCGCTCTTTCTTTCTTTCTTTCTTTCTTTCTTTCTTTCTTTCTTTCTTAAAGATTTCTGACTCTTCCCCACCACCGCCTCCCATTTCCCTCCCCCTCCCCCAATCCCCCTCCCTCATCAGCCCAAAGAGCAATCAGGTTTCCTGCCTTGTGGAAGTCCAAGGACCACCCACCTTCATCCAGGTCTAGTAAGGTGAGCATCCATACTGCCTAGGCTTCACAAAGCCAGTACGTGCAGTAGGGTCAAAAACCCATTGCCATGTTCTTGAGTTCTCAGTAGTCCTCTTGTCCACTATCGTTGATTTGGGCTTTTAAAGAGTGATTTCTGGTCATTTGTGTTGACTTTCCCTTTCTTTTTTGATGACCTGGGACAGATAATCCTTTCTGATAAATGCACTATATCTCTGGGGCAGTAAACTGAGGAATTTTCCACAGATATTCAAGATGACAGCCTATTAGCAGTTTTCCCTTGCTGCATTTTCCTCCTACACAGACATTTCCATTGATCTATGAAGATATAAGTTATCGATATTTTTTCCCATTCAAAATGTTTTCTTTTCAATTTAGTGTTAGCAGAATTCCTCAAATACATGACTTACAAAGACATTATCTTTTAAATTAGTGAAATATTCTATTATATTGATGATAATTGAATGTATCATATGTAATCTTTTAGGGCCTCAAATCGAAGTTTTCTTTTTCTTTTTTATATTTGTAAATTTTGTACTTGTAATAATCATTTTTGATTATTTCAGAACCCTTTCCCCTTTCAATTCTTCACTTTCCTCCAGAAAAAGGCTCTCTCTCCAAAGTTCAGTGTGCTTTTATTTATTTTTATTTTTTAAAAATGTCATATGTGTGTAAGTAAAATGTTAAATGTAAACTGATCATGCATACCTCCATTCTTGTCCTTCTAACTCCCTCAGAGATCTGTTTTCCATTTTGTCTGCCTCTTAATATCTCTTCTTTTGTAACTTTAGCTCAATTGGTGATTTTCATATGTACATGGACAAGGGCTGTCTACTGGAGCTTGGGGCAATTCACCAAGGGCAACATCCATGAAGAAAACTGATTCTCCCTCGCCACAGCAATAACAACTGCCAGTAAACCTTCAGCTAGGGTAGGTCCTCAGAAAAGACACCCCCAGTCTGTATTGGAGTTTTGACTGGTGATTTTATGTTAGGAAAAATTGAAATGATTCTTGAGTAGTTAACCACTAACTAGACATTTCTGACTACAACAGCCCTCTCATGTCCCAAAGACACTGTATTGCAGGAGTCCTTCCCAAGTGATGGCTCTTACTATATTTCTGCACCATTTTTGTGATGAACCATGTGCTTTTTTTGGAGATGGGGATTGTTTATTTTAAATAGACATTCTCTTGGGAGATCAATGTGGTGTTTTGACAAATATTTTGGACATAGTAAGTGTGAAATTTATAGGGCTAGATTTGTGAAATACTTTAATTTTATCATTTTAAGCCAAGTGACAAATTACTATGAGCAATATGCTTTTGTTTCTCTCCCTTCTTCATTCTTCACACTTTTCCTCTCTATTTTCTTTTCACCTCTTGTCTGCCTCCTTCCCATCTTCTCTTCCTCTTTGAATCAGCTGTATAACTAGCCCTTTAATCTTTTGGCATTTCTGGAGATGAAGGATCCTGGTGTTTTTCACCCAAGAAAAATATTTAGTAAATGAGTACTCTAATGTAATTCCTAATTATAATGCTTCATTTTACATGGAAAAGAGATTTGTGTAGCTGACAATTTATTCATTCCTGCTCTTGCTGAAGACCCAACTCAGATATTGCTGTACTGGAAAACTATTTAAGCCACATTTTAATACTTTTCCATCACCCATACTGCTATGTTTTAGTTAAAAGTAGAATGCTGTGGCATTAGAAGTCATAGCACCTTTATAGAGTTGAAATTTCCCCCTGGTCAATGTGAATTAACAGTTCTGAATCTTATCTTGATTTTCTAGGAAATACAGTAAAATTATATACCAACACCACAATAGCTCCCATAGAGTAGATGATTTCTCTATCTGTGATGGCTTGATAAATAATGACTTCCCATGTACTCATGTATTTGAATGCTTGATTTCTAGTTGGTGGAACTATTTAGAAAGGATTAGGAGGTGTCACCTTGTTGGGTAGGGTGTCACTCATGGTAGACTTTGAGGTTTCATATACCTATGACTTTTACACTTAACTCTCTTTGCCTTATAGTTTTGTCTTAAGATATGAGATTTTAGCTACTGCTCCGCCTCTCCTGCCTAAAAAATTTTATAATGCTCAAAAGTGCTCAGAAAAATAATAACTGAGACATTGTTTTGATATAAACACATTGCAGAGTTTATGTGATGTCCTGAGCCCTCCTTCATTTGGCAGAACCACACTTCAAGTGTTCATATGCCATATTCACCTAACAGCTGTTCCACCCTAACACACAGGTCAAAGGACAGGCTCCATTCTAGTCCACATTTTGGTATTATTGCAAAGGATCAATTCCTATGACTTAGGAGTTATAAATTAGCAATTTGGCAATATTTTAAATTAATAAAGCATTAGTCTAAAATAAAAGAAAAATAATGATATTAATATATCCAAATAATGCACTACCTTGTGACTGATTCAATGTTCTATGCCTTCCATAAGCTTAGAAATGAGGAACTGTTTCAGATGAAAATATAGCTTTTTTTTTTTTTTGGAGCCTGTCCTGGAACTAGCTCTTGTAGACCAGGCTGGCCCTCGAACTACAGAGATCCGCCTGCCTCTGCCTCCTGAGTGCTGGGATTAAAGGTGTGCGCCACCACCGCCCGGCTAATAAATGGCAGTAGACTTACTTGTAACTAGATAATAAAAAAAGATGCACATTTAATTTGGAAGAACTATCTATGCCTACATTTAGGAAATGGAGGGTTAGGCCTGAAGACATGACTTCATAGTTAAGACCACTTGCTGGTCTTGTTGAGGATCCCCAATCCATTTCTCAGTACACACATGGCGGTTCCCAACCTGTCTGTAGCTCCCTCTTCTGGCTGTCAAAATCATTGCACATGAACATGGTGCTCGGATACATGCACTCATACTAATCCTACTTCATGTTCTGGCTTTGTGGGAGCCTAGCCAGTTTGTATGTTCACCTTCCCTAGACATGGACGGAGGGATGGGGGAGGGGGACCTTGGACTTTCCACAGGGCAGGGAACCCTGACTGCTCTTTGGACTGGAGAGGGAGGGGAGAGGAGTGAGGGAGGGGAGAAGGGTGGGAGGAGGGGAGGGAAATGGGAGGCTGGGAGGAGGCAAAAAAAAAAAAAAAAAAACTGTATTTCCAACTTGAAGTAATGGAGATTTTGTCACAAGTGACCAGAAAAAAAAAAGATGGGTTTTATGAAAAATAGAATTTCATTACACCTATTGTCCAAATGACAAGACAATGAGTAAATGAAGATGGGATGCAGTTCTTCCTCTTTCTGACCTATGTGACCTGGATGGGTGACCCTTTGTCCCAGATAGACATTTTATTGGGGCTTATAAGCATCATCATGAGAGCATTTCATGCAGGGACAACATGGTTTATTAACATTCACTTTCTTTCCCAATAGAGATTTCCATTTGTTGTTTTCTGACTAAATTCCTTAAATACTTTGAGCGCAGCCTCTGAATCAGCATGTGTGTTGACAATTTGTTTCTCAATGTCTACACCATTCTCCTCTCCTCTTCCTCTTTCATTGCTCTTTGGAATCTCTCACAAAAGATCACCAAGAGAACTGGAAATTATGTCTGATTCAAGCATTTTTCAATTGGGAAGAATTCTCTTAAAGCTCTGAATGTTTTCTTAAATAAGTATGCCAGAAGATATGAGTTCACCACAATACTGGTTTCCAGTGTAATCTTCAATAAATACTGAACTTGTTCTTTCAATAATCCCTTATTGAAAACAATCCTGTGACTTGTAGGGGCACTGCTTTCAGTTATAAACAAATCCAAATGTCAGCCCTCTCATTAACACTTCTTATTTTCGTTCTGATAAGCTACATTATTTAGGTCATAATATAATTTATTCGCAAGGCATCAATGTGAATTAATTTTTTCCCTACTCTTAAAATAGTATTTACCTGTCCTACAGTTTGGATGTGAGATGCTCTTCCAAAACTTGGTGTGTTGAAGCCTTGGTACCCAGCTGATGGATCTAATCACTGAAAGGTTCTGAAGGTTCTGTCTTTACCAGATGATTAACCTGCTGTTGGATTCACATGTGGATGTCTTTGTGGAGAGGAGGAAGACTACAAGTTTCTGAAGCTAGGCCTTTGAAAGATGTGCCCAATCCCTCCCTTCCAACTTTCAATGAGATGCTTTTCTCAACCTCACTCTCTCCACCATGAGATCCACAAGTAATGAAGCCAGGCAAACTTAGTCTGTTTCAACTTCTTGTTCATTTTTAAATGAGACTTTTGTCTTTTTAGAACTTCTCTTAGCTCCTCTTCCAAGAGCTTCTAAAGTCCCAGAACTTCCAAATAATCTATTTTCATTTACTGAGTTCCAACTCCTTTGTGCCTCTCCTTGTCTTCTATTCTTCTTTTCCCACCTTTGCCCTTCTCATCCTAATGTTATGGTTTCTATTCTAAATCTACTTTCCATATTTACAATACTAGCTGAAATAAAGTTGAAAGATGACTTGTGTTTTTATTAAAAAATAAAACATTAAACCATACGTAATTTATAACCTTGCTGAAAAACTCACACTGTGTTTTCTCTTCTTCTCACATTCTCATACCCTGCACTTGAGATGCTAGCACTTATGACCCTCCTTGAAACATTGACTCATAATGTTCCTTCTTCCAATCAAATCAGATCTACTTTGCCTCTCACAAGGTTTTCTATCATCTTCTTCTCTCTTACACATTATATACTGAATTGATGTTTCCTATATTACATCTGGCTCTTTCCCCAATGTTGAATGTTCTTTCTTTGACTTTTCATAAGCCTTATAAGAGTAAGAATTGACCTGCTTCAATATTCCATATTCTCACCAGAGGAGAGAAGAGTATTAAATACTGGCAAAACAAAAGACCATGTTGGAGACCGGCAGGAGCATGAACCTATGTAACCACTTAAGTATTGTTACATTCTGCCTTAACATATGCATATTTACAGCTCTCACATGCAATGTAGGAAACATTTTCAGAGTCCAAGGTAAACTGACCTTAAATTCTTTAAACAAACCATTGATTTCATAGAAATTTTACATGAGAAACTCTGACTGTGTAAAGAGGTCTTATATTTTATTTACAACTCCCATTGATATAAATTGATGTTCAAAGGCTTTGGTTCTTGTTTTTATTAAAATCAAAATCTGATGCATTTGGAAAGGGAGTTGTTAGATGTGGCTTTGCCCTTAACATTTTCCAAATAATCTGTTACAAATGTTTGACTAGGGCAGCAGTGAAAAGCTTTCTGTCAGAATCTGGATTGTCCAGATCTGGGTCTTGAAGACAGGCAGATACAATGACATCTATTGTTGAGGGTTCCAATTTTTTAAATTTGCTGGTTTTTAGAAACAGTTCTGGATACATTTCAATTTGAGAAAAGACAGATGGAAGGATAAACAAGTCTCCTTGTTGACTTGAATTTAAGGTTGTTTTCTAGGAAACATGCAGGGTAAATTCACCCTTTGCCTTATCTTCTCTGAATTTCTAGTGATGCTGTGGTTTAAACCCCACATAGTTATGTTCTCTGGTAATATTGTGCTTTTTGTTCTTTGTTCATGGTGTGAGACTCCCCTCTGTATGCTGTGAAAACCATTGGTGAATAAGGAAACTGTCTTGTGCCCATGCAGGGATATAGGTATGTGGGGAAAACTAAATTGAATGCTGAGAGAAGGGAATGTGGACTTTAGAGAAGTCATGGTGTCACTGCCAGAGACAGACGTGCTGAAACTTTGCTGGTAGGACAGGACCTCATGGTGATGCACAGATTAATGGATATGGCTTAAATTAAGATGTAAGAGTTAGCAAATATGAAGCTAGAGGTAATGGATTGAGAAGTGATTTAAATAATATGGATTCTGTGTAATTATTTTGGGGCTGAGCAGTCAGGGACTAATAAGTGTCCTCCTAACAGCATTCATGTATGTCATCCTTCTAACCTTTTATATAATGTAGAACAAAAGAACATTTTTATCCGCACATTTTCCATACAGTTCCTACAAAAACAAAAACTATTAAAAGGCCAGAGATAGGGAATGGGGAAGGAATTGAACAAGAATTAATTTAGAGTTCTCAATGCATCTGTTTTTTTGATAAATGTATTAATTAATTTTTACTTAAACTCACAACCTTATAGTAAAATTCTTCTATTCTTAATTTTTAAATTAAGATTTTGAAATTCTCAAAGACCATTTATATACTTGTTTACTATTTTGTGAGTATGTGTATTTGTCTATGTTTCTTTGTGTGTATGTGTGTGTGTGTGTGTGCACGTGCAAAAAGTAAGCTAATGCTACTGTTCACATGTAGAAGTCAAAGAACAATTTCCTAGAGTTGGTTTCTGTCCTTTCATCACAGATTCTGAGAATCAAACTTAGGTTGTCAGACTTGGGTGGCAACCATTTTTTCATCAATATTATATCACTAGATGTGGCACTTGAAATTTCTGCATTTTTACATAAAGGTCAATTTGTTTCTTCATTGTTATTAGAGTTTATTTATTGAGAATTTTCCGCATGTTTACACTAAGTATGGCCACATCTCCCTGCTATTTTCCTCTTCCAATGCCTCTGTGTCCCCTACATATTGTCAATTCATGTCCCCCTCTCTGTTATTGTCTACTCTCTCTCTGTTTCTCGCTCTTTCCTCCCTCCCTCTCCCTTCCTCACTTGCTTCCCTCTGGTTAAATTAGTACTCCACATGTTTGTAGCTCCCTTTTTTAAGTTCTTAAATCTTTAAAAATTTACTCAAACAAAATATATGTCTTCAAAAGTTCTAAGTAAAGTGCTTTTGATAGATAATTTTTAAGGTGATATTCTGAATTCTCTATGTAAGATTACAGCTTTTGGCATGTTTATTCAAAATCTTAACTCCTCCATTTTGTGGAGCAATGCAAAGAAATGTTCCCTTTCCTAAGTCTCATCTGTCACTTTGCTTCTGAAGTGAAGCTTGTGGCACAGGGGCCATATTTTCTGCCTCATTTCTTGTAACAAGATTCATTACAGTCACAATGATGGTTCCAGATTCTCCAGGTTAAAAAAAAGTGAAAGGTGAAGATAAGTAAGAGGACTTAATTCTGCTTTTGCCGCTTTGACTATTTGAGATCTTCATTGCAATATATGCTTAAAAATGAGAATTCATCAAAGATACGAATGTATAATAGATGTGTATGTGTTTGGGTGAGCACTTATATGTGTGAATACACATACATGCACATATGTGTGGCAGAGAGAAGAGAACCTTGGGTATTGTTACTTAGTATCCACCGTATATTGTGACAGACATGGTCTCCCACTGGCACCAGGGCATTCCATTAGGTTAGGTTATGTGGTACTGATGTCCATGCCTCTTCCTGCATTTGTTTCTCTAGCACTGCATTGAAAGTGTTCACTAGCGTGTATAGTTTTTTTTTTGTTTTTTTTTTTTTTTGTTCATACGGAGTCTATGATGGGAACTGGTCCCTCTGCTGGCACAGCAGATACTGTGCCATTTCTTCAGGTTAAATAGTTTCCTGGAATTGTCTTATTGCAGCAAAATACCCAGTCAGGTTGGCATTTTAACTTAAGAAGAGTATGGAGAAACAGGTGTGAGAATTCCATTGAGAATTGAGTAAGAGTAATAAGAGAAATGGAAAACAATAAAGACCATCAGTCTAGAAGGCATTTAAATATTTGATAAAATGAGTCAAACTAAGGAAAATTGTATGGGCTAGTGAAACAGATGTGTTCTTATGTATGCAAAAAAAGATACAAAATACATATGATGCTGATTTTGGTTGACAAAAGAGATAAAGGAGATGCTCACTAACAGACAACCTGTCGTTCATTTTCCAAGTACATGTTCATTGAGATTCTCATTTGCAATGTGTAAGATTTCACAGGGAGATTCCATAATTGCTCAGACTATTCGAATTTTGTAGTCAAGACATAGACAAACTCAATGAGGGTTTTGTGTTTTTGGTGTTGAAGGGCAAGAAGAGACTTTTTTTTTTTTTTTTTTTTTTTTGGTTTTTCGAGACAGGGTTTCTACGTAGCTTTGGTGCCTGTCCTGGAACTAGCTCTTGTAGACCAGGCTGGCCTTGAACTCTCAGAGATCCGTCTGCCTCTGCCTCCCAAGGGAAGAGACATTTTAAAAAGCAATGAACACATGCTTTGATTCCGAAAGAATCACGAAGCAAGGTTTAGGTACAAAAAATTTAATTTCTAAAATTCATGGCTCTATTTTCTGTTGCATATGAAGTTCAGATCATGGATCCTTTACAAATATCAATCCCTTCTTGTCTTAAAGAATCACTGTGTGATTTGCTTCAGTGCCAGCACACTTTACCTTCACATATTTGCAAAATATAAATACTGTTTTTTAGTGGTATGTGTGAATGTTTGTATATGTGCCTGCATATACAGTGGGTCAATGTATGTGGAAGCCAGAGATGAAGAGCAAGTGTCCTTTTTTCTTACTCTTTGCTTATTTATTTAGGTATTTACCTATTGTGGATGAGAGAGAGAGAGAGAGAGAGAGAGAGAGAGAGAGAGAGAGAGAGAGAGAGAGAGGCTTGATGCATGTGTGTGTATGTGTGTTGGTGTTATGCAGGCACCAGTACATATATTTGTCCAGATGAGTTTGTGTTCCTAAGCAGCCCAAGGTTGATGTCAGGTTTCCTTGAGTTCTCATCTGGTACAATAAGGCAAGGTATCTGGTTGATCCCATAAATCACCATTTCAGCTAGTGTGGATAACCAACATGTGCTTTTCTCCATGGAATTCCTGTTGATACTTCCTGTGAGCTTGGATTATAAGTAGGTCATTATGTAGGTGCTGGGAATCTAAAATCCAGTTGTATACTTGAGCAACAAAGTTTTATTTGTTGAGTTACCTCTCTGGGCTTATGCTTTATTTTACTAGACAAGGTCTCTCACTGACTCTGGAGTTCACCAATGAGCTAGAATGACTTCCTGGGCTAGATGAGCTCTGAGGATCTCTCTGTGCCTGCTTCTGTGCTCTGAGATTGCAGATATGCACCACTATGCTTAGCTTCTCCATGGATATGAGGATGGAATTCAGATCTTCAGGCCTGTGCAGTAAGCACTTTGCCAACTGGGGTATCTACCAATCCTACCAATTGTTTATGAGTAGATTTAAATTTCAGTCTTAATGTCCACTGAAATAAGTATTTTCTAATAGCTTTCAGGAGCCCTATGAAAGTATTAAATTTTCAAACAAAAAATAAATATTGACAATGGAGTGTCTAATTATATACCTGAGGGTGTAGTGGCAGAAAAATTACCTATAGTACAAAAATTTACAGTAGTGTTATTTGAACCTTGTATGGAATGGATTATATCAAAAGTGTGGAACCAGGATTCCTAATCCTTAGACATTCAAGTAAAACTCAGTAATAACAACAATGATGGGGATAATGTAAAATAATTTGATTATGTTGATTCTGCCTCTACTTGCTCATGCAGACTTCTGTGCCATAAACTCTTGCTTCTTTCCTTCACACACACACACACACATGCACACGCACACAAACATGCAAACACACATAATCCATAGATTAACATGATGAGCACATCCACGCTTCATTGACACAAGCTTCTACATCTGCTGAATATGAACTGAATTTTCTTACAGTATGCATTCTTCAGTAATTTTTTTCATTGACAAAAAATATCCTAATTCAAATACTTGGAACAGTAACATATTCTCTACACATAATTCGTTAAATAGCTAAACTAGGGTATCTTGGAGAGGTGCTGGTACTGGTCTAGTCCTTTGCAAGGGAGAAAGAAATACTGTCCATAAGGCAT
This sequence comes from Microtus obscurus, assembly GCA_963919715.1. NCBI lineage: Eukaryota > Metazoa > Chordata > Mammalia > Rodentia > Cricetidae > Microtus > Microtus obscurus. The sequence continues at coordinate 27,072 of CAWTZC010000466.1, forward strand.
TTCAGGATCAAGCCGGGGCATGTGGGAAGATTTGGAAAGATTGGTGGCAGGCATATCCTGATGGAGCTTTATTAAATTAACTGAACCATAAAATTGAATTCAGGGACAGTTTACCAGTGCTGGAACATTCTGTTCATCCATGGGATTTAACTTCTAGCAGGAACAACAGATGATGCTGTCCAAATGCTGCAAAGGTCATACATAGGTGGATGATGAAACTATACCTCTAATTGTTTTGACAGATGACAGAAAGGGGCTCTGAAACAGAAGCATGTGGGGATGCGTGATTGGATATGGACCTAAGGCCAAAGTACTTCCAAGCTAGCTCCATCACAAAATCTATGATTTTTGCTTCCAAATGAGGGCAATATTTCTGCCAAAGCTGCTGATCTTCAGAGTTGTTTTATGCCTCGCATAGGCAGAAGTATTTCTATATGCTCATTTTTTTGGTGAGCTTATTATTCCCATGAAACTTCAATAGACATTCAAATTCCTAAGCTTACTTTCCCAATTGGTATACATTTCTCTTTGTAAATCTGCCATCTTTTCTTTTCTCTTTACGTGACTGAAAAATTTAGTGATGGCTGCTTTAAAATTTCCTGTGATAGCACGATTAAAGAAGAAAAGCCCTGCAGCTGAGATCATCTTTGCCTCCGCTTTGAATGATCATGGGGTCATTTGTCCTAATCTTTCTATAAGCCTGTACCTTGCCATTTGGTGAGGTGTATAAATAATTGTTCCTGCACCTATATCCAAAATATATGTGCCCTAGTGCTCACGCTGTCCAAGGATAGTGAAAATACTTTGTGGATATGATAATTGAATCTTTGAAAAGGAGAGACTACCCTGATTATTCAATCAGAAAAGTTGGTGTGGGGAAAGTAGAGATGTCATAAGAAGTCAAGGGTACATTGACAGAGGGCATTATTGGAAGAGCAGGATAAATCTATGGCTTGAGTCGTAGCCCATTCAGTTCTATAGATGATGCTAAAATGCTGACATTTGCGAGATTCACTAAAGAGGGCAGTGAACAAAAGTGTCCAACAGATGCAATTATTGAAAGGCTCTGACACTGTTGGACGCAATGATGGACAGAAAAAGTTGCAAATGATACCAGTAGACAGTGTGGGAATGTGACAGTAATGTTTGTAGGACTTTCATGTTTGCTTCTGCATAAAGAAATTTGGATATAATGATGGGGTAAATATGTATATCCTAGAATCTGGAGTAATCAACCCTGTCAGTTTGAGTGTGCATGAACACACACACCATATAAACATAAGGTTTTCTGTCTTGTATCATGAATACATTTAACAGGTTTTTTTTTTTAACACCATAGCAGTGGAAAGAGCTTCAAAATGTACATTAGAACTTGATTCAGCTGGGCCTGATGGCACAATCCTTGAATATTAGCACTTGAAAGCAGAGGCAGACAGATCTCTGAGCTCAGGGCCAGCCTACTCTACAAAAAAGAGTTCTAAGCTAGCCAAGGCTGGTGAGACCTTGTTTTAAGAAATAAACAAATAAAATCTGATTATAAAGGTAGCTGCTTACCTTGACTGTGTTGGAAGAATTCATGGGAATTCTGGGACCAGGTAGTACCATAATTCAACCATTCTGTAACTGTGAATAACGTTTCCTTTATTAATTCTCATTGACGTGTGGAGATCAGGCAGAAAGTCCTATTTTCATTTTTCCTCCATTTTTAGATCCCCTCCCCCCCCCCATGGATCAGAGAAAGTGGAAAAGGCACAAAAGAAAACCTGCCAGGAGGGCCAAGCACTTGGCAGCAAGGAATTAGTAAGGGAAATGTTGTCATCAAAGAAATACAATACATATCTCATTATTGCAAAAAAAGCATACTGAATTCCCTGTTCGTTTAAGTCATGGCTTACATCTGGCCCATATGTGTAATTGGAAATCTCAAAATTGTGTTTTTACAAAAGGAGATAAAGATGCCAAACACTTTACTAAAGGGATTTGTTTGTGAGTAATAGGTGTGGAAATGTGACAGAGACGTAGAGTTTGGGCAGGACCTCAGCACCAGGAAGTGTGGGAGGAGGAGCCGCTTGTTGGTTCACAGCTGCTTAGCCCAAAATAATCACACAGAAACTGTATTAATTTAATCATTGCTGTGGCCCATTAGCTCTAGCTTCTTATTGGCTAATTCTTACATATTAATTTAACCCATTCCATTAATCTGTGTATCGCTACATGGCTGTGGTTTATCGGCTGAAGATCCATTTGGTGTCTGTTTCTGGCAGGCTGACATGGCTTCTCACTGACTAGGCCATCTTCTTCCCAGCATTGAGTTTAGTTCTCCCACCTAGCTCTGTTCTACCCTGTTAGGCCAAGCCAGTTTCTTTATTCATTAATCAATAAAAGCAACACATGGACAAAAGGACCTCTCACACCAAAATGAGAGAAAAATTTTCTGTGTGTAAAGTTACATAAAAAGATATAAAATGGTAGGAAATATTCCCTTGATTTAACATAAATTCATAACTGAAGATTGAAACAAGATGTGTAATGATACGCAGTCAATTTGGAGACCTAATGGGATCATTAATTAAAAGAGCAAAAAAGTAATGAAAAGAAACGAACATGGGAAAGTCTCCAAATACTCACAATACTCACATCCAGGGGGCCATGGTTTATCTAGCATAGAGCTCACCTTTCTCGGATCTACAATAAGACCAAACACCCAAGATAGAATTAGATCTATGCATGAAGAGCAGCTTGATGCGCAACAGAATCCTGCCTTGTCATGCAAATGTTTTGATGCAACGACAGAGGATAATAACTTGCTTAAATGCACTGTATAAGATAAGGTTAAACAAGATCACTGTTATCAACAGCAAATATTGCAATATTGCAGGGAAATTTTTTCATCTTGTTCTCACCTGGGATTATCAGCAGTTTTGGCTTCTACCACCAGGAGCAAATTTGTTGCTTTCAGTGTTTCTTTTCTTTGAGGAATGATTGCTGTGGACCCATAATCCCCATGGATTTCTGGCCACCAGAATATTTGTTAAATGTAGGAGATAAAGGTCATTGCAATTTATTTCTTACTAAAATTTCTCATGACTATAAACTTCTTCTCTGAGTGTCTTTTTAAATTTCTATCTTAAAAATAAAGTCATCGGGTCTAGGTGGCCTGCTTGCCCTACGGCAGCGTGGTCGGCCCTTTGTTCCCTGCAGACACCCAAGCAGCACGGAGACCAGATCCCGGTACAATGGAGAGACATCACCAGGGTGAGTGAGTTTCACGACTGCGGCAGCAGCCCGGGGACAGGAACTCAGACGTTCCTCAATCCTCCTGCACTCCTTGGTCAGTCTGCAGGGGCTATACTGCCCGACATTCCTCTCTATTCATATCCCACCCAGCTTGCATCCACGACCCTCCCCCACCTCCTCTGACCCCTGCCCCTCCTTGAACCACACAACAGCTCCCAGCTCAGCCTGTTTGGGCGCTGGGACAGGTCCGAATTTGGGAGGGCAGCCAGAGAGGGTAGTCCCAGCTCCTTTGACTAGGTGGCCTGCCTGCCCTGCGGCAGCGAGGTCCGCCCTTTGTTCGGAGACACCAAGCAGCAGGGAGATCCAGATCCGGGGTGCCAGGAGAGACATCACTGGGCAGTTCAAGCTCAGCAGGACGGACCTTGCTTCCACACTGAAGAGATACACCCAGAGAGTCAGTCACAGCAAAAACTGAACCAAGACACCAGAGCCTCTCTTGGCTTCATTTGAGAAGAGGATATGGGAAGCGCCAATGCAAGGAAATTCTCCAACAACCTGAAAGGGCAACATGACATCACCAGAACCCAGGGATCCCGAAATAAGAAGAATTCGTACACCTACTCCAGAAGAAGTAGAAGAAATCGACCCAAAAGTGAATTTTTTGAAAATAATAGAAGACTCCTAAACAGAGGTGAAAAACTGCCATAAACAATTAGAGATTACAAACAAAAAGGTAGAGGAAATGAATAAATCGCTCAAAGATACCCAAGAAAACCAAGAGAAACAAGAAAATGCAATCAAACAGGTAAGGGAATGGTTCAAGACCTGAAGAATGAAATCGGGAAGTAATGAAGAAAACACAAACCGAAAAGGTTGGAGATGGAAAATCTGGGTAAACGAACAGGAACTACAGAGACAAGTACTACCAACAGATTACAGAGTTAGAAGAAAGAAAATGTCAGACACTGAAGATACCATAGAGAAAATTAATACACTGATTCAAAGAAAACAGCAAAACCAAGCAAATTCTCATCACAAAACATTCAGGAAATATGACACAATAAAAGACCAAACCTAAGAATAATTGGGATACAAGAGGAAGAAAGAAGTACAGCTCAATGGTTCAGAAAATATATTTAATAAAATTATAGAAGAAAACTTTCCCAGCTAAAGAAAGATATTCCTTTAAGTTCAAGAAACGCACAGAACACCGAATAGACTGGACCAGAAAAAAACATTCTCTCGCCACATAATAATCCAGACACAAACATCCAGAATAGAAGAAAGAATATTGAAGAGCTGCAAAGGAAAAAGGTCAAGTTAATAGAAGGTAAACCTATCAGACTTACTCCTGATTACTCTATGGAAACCATGAAAGCCAAAGGTCCTGATAGATGTACTGCAGAAGCTAGAGAACATGGATGACAGAAGCCCAGACTACTATACCCAGCCAAAGCTTTCATTCACTATAAATGGAGAAAACAAAATTTTCCAGGATAAAAACAAATTTAATAATAGTTAGCCACAAATCTAGCCCTTTCAGAAAGTAATAGAAGGAAAATCACAAACCAAGGAGACCAACAATGACCACAATAACTCAAACTTCTAGACACCCTTTACCAGCGCAACTAAAGAAAGCAACACACAAACCTAGATTAAAAAGTGACCAGAGTAGCAACCACTGGTCATTATATATCCCTTAATGTCAATGGACTCAACTCACCTATAAAAAGACACAGGCTACAAAGATTGGATACGGAAACAGGATCCAACATTCTGCTGTTTACAAGAAACGCACCTCAACCACAAAGATAGGCACCTACTTAGGAGCAAAGGGATGGGAAAAGGTTTATCAAGCAAATGGACCTAAGAACAAGCAGGGTGGCCATACTAATTTCTAACAAAGTTGACTTCAAACTTAAATCAATCAGAAGAGATGGAGAGGGATATTCATACTCATAACAGGAACAATTGATCAGGATGAGGTCTCAATCCTAAATATCTGTGCCCCTAATATAAAAGCACCCACAGTATGTAAAAAAGAAACATTACTAAAACTCAAAGACGCCATCAAACCGCACACACTAATAGTGGGAGATCTCACACGCCTCTTTCACCAATGGACAGGTCAATCAGACAGAAACCTAACAGAGAAATAAGAGAATTAATGGAGGTATTGAATCAAATGGACTTAACAGACATCTAGTAGAACATTCCACCCAAATAGGAAAGAATAGTACCTTCTTCTCTGCAGCTCATGGAACCTTCTCGAAAATGGACCACATCCTCGGTAACAAAGCAAACTTCCACAGTTACAAAAAAATATCCATAACCACCTGTGTCTTCGGATCAGATCACCACGGACTAAAGATTAAATTTCAACAACAATGCTACCCCAGAAAGCCTGCAAACTCATGGAAACTGAATAGTCAACTATTGACCCACACCTGGATTAAAGAAGAAATAAAGAAAGAAATTAAAGTCTTCCTTGAATTCAATGAAAATAAAGAATCAACAGTACTAAACTTATGGGACACTTTGAAAGCAGTCCTAAGTGGGGAAAGTTCATAGCCCTTAGTGCCCACTTAAAAAAAACAAGAGAAAGTACATTGGAGACTTAACAGCCCACCCCTGAAAGCTCTAGAAAAAAAGAAGCAGACTCACCTAGAGGAGAGTAGAAGACTGGAAATAGTCAAACTGAGGGCTGAAATCAACAAAATAGAAACACAGAAAACAATCCAAAAGAATCAATGAAACAAAAAGCTGGTTCCTGGAGAAAATCAACAAAATTGATAAACCCCTATCCAAACTAATCAAACGGCAGAGAGAGAATCTGCAAATTAATAAGATCAGAAAAGTGAAAAGGATAACCACAGACAGTAGAGGAAATTCAGAGAATCATTAGATCTTACTACAAAAGCCTGTATGCCGCAAAACTGGAAAATGTAAAAGAAATGGACACTTTTTTAGAGTTAAATACCATATACCAAAGTTAAATCAGGACCAGGTGAGCAATCTAAATAGACCTGTCAGTCGCGAAGAATTAGAAGCTATTATCAAAAACCTCCCCTACCAAAAAAAGCCCAGGACCAGACGGTTTCAACTGCGGAATTCTACCAGAATTTCCAAGAAGACCTAATACCTATTCCCTTAAGGTATTTCACAATATAGAAACAGAAGAGTCATTGCGCAAATTCCTTTTATGAAGCTACCATCACTCTGATACCAAAACCACACAAAGACTCAACCAAGAAAGAGAATTACAGGCCAATCTCACTCATGAACATCGAGCAAAAATCCTCAATAAATACTTGGCGAACCCAGTATCCAAGAATACATTAGAAACATTATCCATTACGATCAAGTAGGCTTCATACCAGAGATGCAAGGCTGGTTCAACATACGAAAATCTATCAATGTAATCCATCATATAAATAAACTGAAAGAAAAAAACCATATGATCATTTCATTAGATGCTGAAAAAGCTTTTGACAAAATTCAACATCCCTTTATGATAAAAGTCTTGGAGAGATTAGGGATACAAGGGTCATACTTAAATATAATAAAAGCTATTTACAGCAAACCAACAGCTAACATCAAATTAAACGGAGAGAAACTCAAAGCCATCCCACTTAAATCAGGAACATGACAAGGCTGTCCACTCTCTCCATACCTCTTCAATATAGTGCTTGAAGTTTTAGCAATAGCAATAAGACAACATAAGGGGATCAAGGGGATTCGAATTGGAAAGGAAGAAGTTAAACTTTCGTTATTTGCAGATGATATGATAGTCTACATAAGCCACCCCAAAAAACTCACCAAAGAACTCCTACAGCTGATAAACACCTTTAGTAATGTGGCCGGATACAAGATCAACTCCAAAAAAATCAGTCGCCCTCCTATACACAAAGGATATGGAAGCAGAGAGGGAAATCAGAGAAGCATCACCTTTCACGATAGCCACAAACAGCATAAAATATCTCGGGTAACTCTAACCAAAGAAGTGAAGGATCTATTTGACAAGAACTTTAAGGCATTGAAGAAAGAAATTGAAGAGGATACCCAGAAAATGGAAGGATCTCCCTTGCTCTTGGATTGGGAGGATCAACATAGTAAAAATGGCAATCCTACCAAAGGCAATTTATAGATTCAATGCAATCCCCATCAAGATCCCATTAAAATTCTTCACGGATCTTGAAAGGACAATAATCAACTTTATATGGAATAACAAAAAACCCAGGATAGCCAAAACAATCTTGTACAATAAAGGTACTTCTGGAGGCATTACCATCCCTGACTTTAAACTCTACTATAGAGCTACAGTAATGAAAACAGTCGCGGTATTGGCATAAAAATAGAGAAGTCGACCAATGGAATCGTGTAGAAGACCCGGATCTTAACCCACAAACCTATGAACACCTCATTTTCGATAAAGGTGCTAAAAGTATACAATGGAAGAAAGAAAGCATCTTCAACAAATGGTGCTAGCACAACTGGATGTCATCCTGTAGAAGAAAGAAAATTGACCCATATCTATCACCATGCACAAAACTCAAGTCCAAAATGGATCAAAGACCTCAATATCAATCTGAACACACTGAACCTGATAGAAGAGAAATTGGGAAGTACCCTACAACAGATGGGCACAGGCGATCGCTTCCTAGGTATAACCCCAGCAGCACAGTCATTAAGGGCAACATTGAATAAATGGGACCTACTGAAACTGAGAAGCTTCTGTAAGGCAAAAGACACTGTCACTAAGACAAAAAGGGAACCCACTGACTGGGAGAAGATCTTCACCAACCCCCGCAACAGACAAAGGTCTGATCTCCAAAATATATAAAGAACTCAAGAAACTAGACTTTAAAATGCTAATTAACCCAATTAAAAAATGGGGCACTGATCTGAAGAGAGAATTCTCAACAGAAGAAGTTCAAATGGCAAAAGGCACTTAAGGTCATGCTCAGCCTCCTTAGCGATCAGGGAAATGCAAATCAAAACAACATTGAGATATCACCTTACGCCTGTCAGAATGGCTAAAATCAAAAACACTAATGATAGCCTTTGCTGGAGAGGCTGTGGAGAAAGGGTACCCTCATCCATTGCTGGTGGGAATGCAAACTTGTGCAACCACTTTGGAAAGCAGTGTGGCGGTTTCTCAGGAAATTTGGGATCAACCTACCCATGGACCCAGCAATGCCACTCTTGGGAATATACCCACGAGATGCCCGATCATATGACAAGGACATTTGTTCAACTATGTTCATAGCAGCATTATTTGTAATAGCTGGAACATGGGAAACAACCTAGATGCCCTTCAATGGAAGAATGGATGAAGAAAGTATGGAATATATATACATTAGAATACTACTCAGCGGTAAAAAACAATGACTTCGCGAATTTTGCATGCAAATGGATGGAAATAGAAAACACTATCCTGAGTGAGGTAACCCAGACCCAAAAGGATGAACATGGGATGTACTCACTAATAATTGGGAGATAAATAAAGGTCAGTGAGTCTATAATTTGATATCCTTAAAGAAACTTGAAGGAAGAAGGGGAACCGAAAGAAAAACATATAGCTATCCTCCTGGTTAGGGAAGTAGACCAGTGCCGGAAAAATTTGGGATCTTGGGGGTGGTGGGAGGTGAGGGGAGAAGGGGAGAGAAATGTGAGAAGGGGAGGATTGGGTGGGAACCTGGGGAAACGGGATGTTTGGGATGGAAGGGAAGGTTGGTTAGGGGAGCAGAGAAGCACACATCTTAATTAAGGGAGCCATCTTAGAATAGAAAAATAAAATAAAATAATAAAAAACAGTTTCCCAATAGAGAGAGCTTAAAGCTGCCTAACAGGTACTCAAACAGGTAAAATATAAACTCATCAGGTATAAGTATACAATAATCAACAAATACAGTATCAGCCAATTATAATGCAATATGGCAGTAGTGTGCATAGCTAAATATAAAACATTCTACAACATTTTTATAAAAATGCTGTTTATTGGCAAAATCTTCTCAAGTTTTGCCAATTAAGATATTAAACTCTTAATTTTAAACCAGTAGCCTGTCTGGTGAAGGCAAGGGCAGGTGATAAAAAAGCTAAAAAATGGCTTGATCCCCAGATGATTATTGCTACAATTCCACAACTGTATTTTACAATGTTATAGCAAGTAAAAAATCCCGTGTTAGAAGGTATGTAAATTTTACAAATGGCTCTTCCAATGGAGGAACTGCATATATGGCTTAATACATAAAAAAATATTGTGGAGCATAATAACTCCTTGTAAGCGAGCTTATGATTCCGGAAGTAGATCCAGATGCAAACGGATCTGACACAATAACACCAAGCTGACCTTTACTAGGGCAAGGTGGAAAAGCCCTTGCAATGCATTATGAAAAAACCCGCCTATATATATTTGGGGGTCGAGGATATGTTTCTGCTTTTTTCACAGAAAAAAGAAAATAAAGCTGGGCCTGATGTAGGCTGCGCATGCGGACAGAGGAGTTCCTGAGGCGATTGCAGAGAGGTCCTTAGTCCTGGCTTTTCCTGCCCCCAAGGAGAGGAGTCCCTGATAACAGAACCTGCTGCTCCACTTCCACAGGGTGTCAATTCTGCCTCCTGAGTCCAGGAGACCCAGCTGAGATAATGCCAGGATGTGCTTCAGATAGCTGGATCCCAGCTCACCTCACGCAGGAATCCCACCGGCCCCCAAGCACAAGTGCTAAACTGCTTCTGCAGCTTGAACTCTGGTCTGCTTTGGAGCTGAGATGCAGACTGGACATCAGACTGTTTAATCTTTGGGACACAGAACTCATTTAATTAAAATACTCCAACCTCCCACCTCGGAATGGGAAAGATTGGGGTTCCTGTGACTCAAGGTTGCTCAGAGTCTGGAAATGAGTGGTATTTGACAACAATGTATGTCATTGTACTCTTAGTGAAATTGATCTAATGATATTTGTAACTGCTTATAGATGTTCGGGGAAGGTTTTCGACTTACATGCTTAAAGTGTTTGGGTTTAATGCATATGTTAAATTTTAGATTTAGATCCCTTTTTCACCTCCCTAATTGATGGCAGGCAGCCACGTAACTTTGTGGAGTAGGCATTTAGGAAAGGACATACCATGGGCCAGACTAAAAGGTGAATACTGGGGTTTGGAAGGTGCCCCTTTCTTCTTGTCTGAGATGGACGTAATTGGTTGTGGAAATTATATCTATCTTTTGTTTAGGACACCTTCCGCAGATTTTTCATTAATGATAGATACAGGGGCCCAATGACGGGGTTAGTGCGGATCCTCACCTAAATTTCAAACCATACAGAGGCCGTACAGGCCGGCTCAACATGGCATGGTTTTTAGGTACGAGGGCGCTCTCCACATAGCCCAAGACAGGGTGCCACTATGATCTGCCTACTTTTAATCCCTACTAGATACACCTTTTTTAAGAAGCTCCAGAAACCTAATGCTACTACATAAGGACCCCTCTGTTCCCAGGAGAGTAAATGGTGCTTCAATTCAGAGGAGGGTCTCTCCTTGTCCCAGTCCCTTCTCCTTAGATCTGACACCATGGTTGACTCTGTCTTGGTGCCTCCACTATAACTACTTGGCCTTTATATAAGAAAGGAGGGAATATGTTAGGGAGCCAGTTTCCCCCCTAAAGATTGTTACAGAAACCATCACCTTGGGTGAGCCTGCAGGGAACCCCAAACCCATGAATTATGTTAAGAATAGTCCCATTGGCAAAACCTGCCCCCACACCCAATTAGCTATTCGCTAATTGCTAAACCGAACCTAATCTGATAGCGGAACTGCCTTAAATTCCAGCTATCCAGGGAACTAGGTGTGGCAACTCCTGACTTCTTGGCCTACCTGACCGGATGCTAGGTTACGTGACTGACCACTGCGGCCAGATTCCATGCTCCTGTGTCCTGCTCCCCAAGCCCCTCGTTCAGGGGGTATATAAGTTGTTACCCTGTCCTAATAAACTACAGAGGCTTTGACAAAAAAAAAAAAAAAAAAAAAAAAAAAAAAAAAAACTCTCATATTTCATCTTACACCTGTAAGAATGGCCAAGATCAAAAACACTGGAGAGGTTATGGAAAAGGAACACTCCTGCATTGCTGGTAGAAATGCAGTCCGACACAACCTTTGGATGTCAGTGTGGCGATTTCTCAGAAAATTAGGAATCAACTTTCCTTAAGATCCGGCAATATCACTTTTTGGGTATATATCCAAAGGATGCTCAATCATTCACAAGGACATGTGCTCAACTATGTTCATAGAAGCATTGTTTGTCTGGCCCAGAACCTGGAAACAAATGCATTGTAGGGAATTCTCAAAGAACTAAAGAAAGGAGAGGACAGTTGATCTGCTATCGCCAGGCGCCTGTACATTCCTGCTGCGGCTCCGTAGAAGTGGGGAGGTTTGGTTCCATTTGCTGTGCACTTCTAAGGCTCTGCTATTTGTTCTAAGATGGAATCTTTCTTCCTCAACAAATATTCTAAAGAAACTCAGACAAGACAGGAGGCTCAGGAAGCTCCAAGGCTCCCGAGGCCCCTGGGGACAATATAAACAAAGGATAATTACTGAGGAGAAGAGACTCTTCTGAGGAGAAGCCCACAATTCTCTTTGCATAGGGTTCCTGGGCTACAGATTCCCCGGTCATCACCCTTTTCAGCAATGCTGACCTAAATCACTTATGCTCCTGTAAGTTCTCATTGCTTTTTTTCTGCTGTGTCGTACTCCATTGTGTAAAGACACAAGAGTAAAGATTTTGAAATCTTTAGGCAAATGGATGGATCTAGAAAACATCATATTGAGTAGTAAGGCTCAGACCCAGAAAGACCAAATATCATATGTAGTGTCTCTTGGATATAAAGCAAAGAAAAAACCAGCCTACAATTCACAATTCAGAGAACCTAGACAACAAAGAGGATTCAAGAGAGACATACATGTATCTAATGTACATGGAAAGCAGAAAAGAAGCAAGATCTCCTGAAATGTAAATTGGGAGCATGGGGGCACGGGAGAGGGTAGGAAGGGGAGAGAAAGGGAGGGGAGCAGAGGAAAATAAATATAGCTCAATAAAAAAACAATTTAATAAAAAAGAAAAAAACACACATTAAAAAAGAACTTGTAGAAAAGTTGTAATGCTATTATGATATCTTGTTCAGATTTTCGCTTCTGGAAAAAGAAGAAGGTATGGACAGAACTTATGCTGCTTCTAATTAAAAATGGATTCTGTTTGAATTTTAAATTACATGCTGATATCAAAGCTAATGATTAAAAGTTCCAACAGTAAGATTGGAAGTGATTGAATACTAAAAGTCAAAATAGACCCTGAAAAGCGATCTAATCAGATTTAGTGATTTAAGTAAATGGAAAACAATGTCCTTAAAGGTTTAAAGATTCCGGCTGTAAAGAAAAATGAATAGTTATCTCCATTTATAGAAAAAGACTTACATACCCTTAGGAAGTTTTTTCAGTGAGATGTTCTTAGATATTATGGACAAGATTAACTTTTTCTACAGGAAAAATTGTGTTCAAAAATATCTAAATCATTTAGATACACAGGTGCAACCACTCAGAGATGAATTAAAATGTGTTTTTGAAAATAGTGACTTGGCTTGCAGATGAGAACAAAAGCTTTACCCCAGGAGAAGAAGCACTCTTTCTCTGTTTGCTGTTGCGACTTCAAGAAGATGATGGTTTACAGCGGGCACATATAAGGTCCACCTTGGCTGCATTAGGGGTAGGGGAGACTCTCTGATATGCGCCCTTTGAGCTGACAAGAATACTCATTGTCTTTGATTTATTCTTACACTTTACTTTACTTCCCAACAGCTATAAAAAAGTGTTGAAACAACATTTCAATTCTCTACTGAATAAATAATTTAATTACATATCTTTTAAATATATTTATATGTTTTAACAGAAGAGAATTTACATTATTTTACTCCTTCCAATTCTCCTATCTATTGTCCATCAGACCCCTCCTACCTTTCACTCTCGAGTTGTTAGTCCCTTTTTCATTAATTAGTTATGACTACTAATATGTGTATGTGAGTATACATGCCACCGAATATCAATATAGATATAGATAAATAAAAAAAAAATAAAGTCATCAAAATTAATAACTTTAGGGAAAGCTTTGATATATGAACATCAGAAATTTCGTTAATAGTTATTAAAAAAAACAAAAACAAAAAAACCCTCTTCCTTTCTTATATGAGTTAGAACATGAACATGTCATTCCCTGATCAGTGGACCCAGTGCACTCTAGAAACATGTAGCTCCTTACTTCTAATCCCTGTTGTTACAAAACAGGTACTTCATCTCCAACCTTTGTGCCTGCCTTGAAGGGGGAAGGGGGGTAGGAAAATACAAATGCTGCCCAGTTCTTTTTTATCGAGAATACACAATCTTGAAAAAGACTGAAATATTGACTAGAAATAAATGTGTTAATTAGCTTCATTCAGCTACAAGAGGGTTAGGGTTGTAAATAAAGAGTTTGGAACCTTTTCATCTCAAACAAAAAAGTTGTATCAACAGGAAGGTATGGGGATTAAGTCATTAGCATACAGGCATTTTTTTTCTACCAGAACTGCACAGGTCACTTTTAGCTCTAAACAGTAATAGACAATAAGTTGTCAGTTGAGATTTTGTGACAGCCTCAAGCTGATGTTGGGAAATTTTGTGTCCTGTTCTTAAGACTACTTGGAGATTTGCCTGAAACTGAAATCCCTCTGGCATTTTCATTCATGATTACAAAATGTAGCTTCCACCCCAGAACTCTATATGATTAAAAAAAAAAAAACAAATTACATCAAAAGTACAGAGATTGCCTCTAAATTCTTGGAAAGATTATCAACATTATTCTAGATTTATGAACTGAGAAATTTCTTTAAATTTTTAAATTAAAATGACAGTTGTAGAGATGTCCTCATTTTACTGCAGTAGCCAGATAAATACAGATACATACTTACATACACACACACACACAAATGCATACATATTCTGCTTTTCTAAAAATGTTTGCATAAAAAACATCTTCAAGCAAAAATCAGACTTACTAGTATCTCCATTATTCCAGGTTTCTTAGTGTGTTCAATAACTGAAAAGAGATTGATTTCACAAAATGATCTGGATGCATAACCTACAGAAAAAAAAAAAAACATGAGTGCCTCATCACTTTCATTGTGGCTGTGGTGCGGTAGCTGACAACAAGATGTTTAAGGCAGGACGAGTTTACCTTGTCTTGTGGCCTTGGGGATAGCTCGTCGAAGTGGGAAGAAGCATCAGCAAGACATGGTTTGTGGCCATGGAGGAAGAACCAGTCAGCAATCCAAGAGAGGGAGTGGTGGCTTTCTGATGCTTTGCGTTATTTATTCTAGGTGACCAGGCCAAAGGAGGCCACCACTCACATTCAGAGTAGATCTTCTCTCCTGACCTAAAGCTCTCTGGAAATCCCCTCAGCTATATGTTCAAATGCACATACAGATATAAAAGAATGTAGTGTCATGGAAAGTCATGTGGGAGGCGATTTGACTTGAGATGTTCAGTGAAGCTCAAATGATGCCTCTGGCTTTGAAGGTCAGAATTAATGTCTTTTTAACATATTTAACTCCAGTATGATCTAGTAACTTTGCAAAATTCTTCTTAATATAATTCCTTAGATGAGCTTTTGATCTATGCACAGATAAATTGGTATCTCATCATTTGTATCATTTGAAGAAAAATATTTCAACTCAAAAATTATAAATAAAAGCAAACATATGCTTACACTGAATAAAATGAGTGCACACACATACACATACACATACACACACACACAAACACACACCTGACAAGGGTCAGAGCACTATAAAATACAGTCAATAATATTTTTATCAATTTATTTGTTGTTAAACAATGACATGTTATACCTCCAAAATATTTTCCTTTATTTTGGTTGAAATTTTTGCTTAAATTGTCATTCCTTAATAGCATTTTGAGTTTTATTTATTTTTATTTTATAAATATGTGCAGCCAAGTTTGTGTATTACATGCATGCAAAACCCTTGAAGGCCAGAAGAAGGCACAATATCTCCTTGGAGATTGAATTACAGACAGTTATCAGCTGTGATGATTGTCTTGGGGTTTCTGTTGCTACAAAGAGACACCATGACCACTGGAACTCTCATAAAGAAATACATTTAATTAGATGGCTTACCGTCTCTGAGGTTTAGTCCATTTATGTCATGGTAGGAAGCATAGTAGCATGCAAGCAGATGCTGGAGAAGGAGCTGAAAATTTCTTAACTTGATCTGCAGGTGGCAGGAAGTGAACTGGATCACACTGGGTGAGGTTTGAGCTACTGAAACCTCAAAGCCCAACCTCTACTGACAAACTTCCTCCAAAAATAGTCACAGCCACTCCAGCAAGGCCACATGTCCTGATAGTGTCACTCTTCCATGAGTCTATGGGAGCCATTTTATTTCAAACTACAATTAGAATACTTAGTATTGAACCCAGGTCCTCTGGAGGAGCAGTCAGTGTTATTAGCCAATAAGCTATCTCTCTAGCTCCACATTTTAGTCTTTTAAAAGAGAACATTCTATATCGAAAAATTAGAATTATTTAACAATTCAGGTTGTCTCTAGGATGAAGATGAATATCAATGTATAGTTAGAATATATAAAACACATAAGTTATCGCAAAATACACTCTCACTTTATGCTCTATAGCCCATCATTCAAATACTTAAAATCTATTCTAGCAATGAGCAAGGAAAGAAAGCTGAAAGCAGAGAACTTTGACTTTCATCACTTACTCATTGACTAAATTTAGTACTAAGAATTTTCTATTTCTTTTGACTCGAAGCAATTTCCATGATAGCTTCTGCCTTAGGACATCTCAAAGTTGGCTTCTGCCACTGTTTCCCATCTGCTCTGGATGCCTGATGTCGTGGACCTGTTGACACTATACTGCTTTTTTAACCTTGCTCATCTGCAATGTGCTAAGCCAATCCCTCTTGGATAGCTAGTAAGAATTACTCCTATAGGTAATTATTCAACACTCTCATAATTCCATTTCAGAAGTTTATCAGTGGTCCAGTTTTCCATCTTTAGACCATGCAAATTCTGTAGCAGAGCAGATCTTGTGGTTTTTTCTTTCCGTTTTTCCTTGCTAGTCGTCCTTTTGCTCATTTTGGGGTTATATTTGCAACTCTTCAAGACTCAGGGGCTATGGGGGAAAGTTGAGGTTAATATTTCAAGGTCTGTAGGGGTTATGATTGGTCATTGGACTTACTGGCCTTCAAGGTGCTATCATGTCAATATCAGGCATGTCCTTCAAAATTCTTTGTTGTGATGTTGGATTAGAAAACAAAGCAAATTCTATATTCCTTCACTTATGATTTAGAGTGCTTTAACTTCCAAATAAATAGGCCTAAGACTACAAACTATATAGTAGAAGATTCATAAAAGACAGAGGCAAGGAAGATGTATTGTATATGGTCAGTATGAGGTACCATCCAGCTTCTTTGTTGTACTCTTGGTTCCCCACTCCTTCATGCATTGTTTCAATTACAAACTGACTTCCTTTTTGATGGTAAAACTGTATAAACGTCAGTCCTTGCATTCATGTCATTTGTAATCTCCGAGAATGATGAGCTTCTACTGGATCTCATATTTTCATCCTTGTTCGACGCATTGTCCTAATTTCTATAATCCCAGATATGAACTGCTCCTCGAGGCCCCCATGACTGCTCAAGACTCTACAGTTTTATCTAATGTGCTCGTGGCTGAAGACCTTTACAAGTTTGCTTCACAAATGGAGCAACTATATTAGACCCTGGAGATCTATGTCTTCATCCATGTGTATTTATTTATAGGATATTCTCAACTGACAAAATGCTTTGTGTGTGTGTGTGTGTGTGTGTGTGTGTGTGTGTGTGTGTGTGTGTGTGCTTCACACATCTTGGGGCCCTTCAAAAACTGAAAACGAGAAGTGTTCCATTCTATAGATGGCAAGACTGAGGCTTTATTTCGTTTGACATTAGTGTCTCAAGGTTCTTACAGGAGAAGAAATCTACAAAACATTTCACTTCACTCTCTCTCATCTTCTTATTGAAATTCTTTAAAGTACTATCACACATCTATTAACTTTTAATGTTATTCACAGAACTGTGTCTTTGGAGAAGGAGCTGAGATCAGAATGACATCATAAAAAATGTTCTTTCCTAAGCAAAAAACCCATATGCATCAATGACAGGTCTCCTAACCTTTCAGATATACAATGCAGAATATTCTATTTATTTTCCAACAAACAAATCAAAGATTTGACATGGGTTTTTTTATGTATAATTAAGTTTAAGTTTAGATATTTTAATTTTTCAATAGTTACTTCTGTCTTTTTATATGAGATTTAAAATGTTTTCCAGTTTTATCAACTTAAACAGGGGAGCTAAAGAAAATACAAAGTAGCTTTAAAAGGGGATGGAGAATCAGGCAATTTTAAGTAGTTTTCATTCTAGCTCTCTTTGTTTTATCTATGATGATTCACATAACTTGATTCAGTTCTCTTCCAACATTTTAAAATAGGAAGAAAGTTCATTACAAAATTCCCAACAGTCCTAAATATCATAGTGATAGACAGGGTGGTTGAGAAGGGCATGAAACACATGTAAATTTGGTAGCTAGACAGCATAAACTCTAAGACAGATTGTCTAAACTCAGAGCTGGCTCTAAAGAAGTGTTTCATGGAGAGCATCTGTAGGCTCTTTTTTATTATAAGGTTTAGTAAGCTTATAAAATTGTAGGTTTCCATAGGACTTTTCAAACATCCTTGGTGTCAGTTTCTCCTGTCCCCATTCCCTTTCCTGCCATACCTTCCCATCCCTTTCTTCACTTGAACCTCTCCTGCTCATTATTCCCCACACCCATTCTTACTACCTGTGTTCTACTCTACTTGCTCCATTAAGATAATCCTTTTCCTAGATGTAGTTTGAATCCAAAGTGTTTTTCCATAGGTTCACATGTTAAATACATGGTCTCCGGTTGTTTGGAAAGCTTACCTTTATATGGTGGAGCCTTGCTGCAGGAAGTGTGACACTGGGGAGAAATTTGCAGCATTAGTTTGTCCAAACTACTTGTTCCCTCTTTTCTGCCTCTCACCCACTCTCTGTGTGAATGGAAGCAATCAGTCTTCTTCCTGACTGTCATGCCAACCTCACATTTGATGGCCATGCCTCTCAGACATGATGGACTACATCCCTTCTGGAACTAAAAGCCAAAATAAACTCTTTCTCCCCAAAGTCATTTCTTTTTTTAATTATACTATACAACAAAAGGAAACTACCTAACACACTTCCATGACCCCTTCCTAGTTTTGGTGAGTTCTATGTGCATGCCACACTGAACACAGAAATCTAACAGTTTAAAACTTTGACCACATGAGAGAGAACATGAAGCATTTCTCTCTCTGGGTCTGAGATTTTTCACAGCATAATGTTGAGAGAGGCCAATTGTGTGTCCATGTATAACACAGGGTGGCAACAGAAGAGAAAAACAAAGATATTTATGAAATAGTAGATGATAAGACTCAATTGATGCAGGACTAAATTAAAGAAACACTTAAAAAAAACCTCTACACTGTTAGCCTTAGTTTATAGATTTAAAATAGAAAACGCATTCATCTATATTGGAGAGCAGTTTCTCAACACTGATACTGAAAAGTAAAGCAAGTGTCTTATATGAAACTAAAATGAGAATAATATACCTCAGTTTGAACCTTGAATTCTGAAGTGAGGAATATTTAAACATCAATCAAATTTGATTTCAATAAAATAGTCTAGGGAAGAACTGAGATGCCTCCTCTGAGTTAACGGGAGGAGGCAGAGTTCAGTGAAACAGTTAGAAAGTGGGGGAGGGGGACTTTGTAAACCTAGAAGCTCTTGAATACCTCAGGAGATGTGCGGTTCACAGTAGAACAGAGAGAAAATGGAGAGTCTTTTTCACATCTCCTTGATTACCAAATGCAGTCCATGTCACTAGGAAGCAAACGCTCTCCTAGGTTTTAGTAACAAAGCAATTCACAGAAGGAAGGGAAAGGACCAGTCAGGTTGTGGGAAGGGTAAAACAAACTTTCATAGACTCCTCCAGTCTCTACAAGGACTAACTATGACATCAAAACCTGACACACACAAGAAGACAAATCATACAAAAGCTGTTCACCCTTTTCTTTTCAACTGGTCATCTAACACACACACACACACACACACAAACACACACACTGTAGTTTTTAGGGTTCTGTGAATCTAAATGTATTTGAAGAAATGATAAATCAAGAATGAAATAAATACCAGATGCAAAGGCAAGCACTGTTTCCCCTCAGCCTAATGTCCTGAAAGTAGGCTGTCAGGGACCTTTGACCTGGTTGTGTCAGCTTGGAGAACACAAGTCTCATGGAAGAACACACACTATTATATATTTCTCAGAGCTACCCAACATTACCTTATGGCTACATGATTCTTGATGTTCCTTTCTGCAATATTGCTTTTATTGTTACCAGATGTTTGGCCATGTGCCTTGGGTTACCCAGGTTCACTGGCCCA
Organism: Microtus obscurus; assembly: GCA_963919715.1. NCBI lineage: Eukaryota > Metazoa > Chordata > Mammalia > Rodentia > Cricetidae > Microtus > Microtus obscurus. Next base: position 46,903 of record CAWTZC010000466.1, read on the forward strand.
ACAAACAAACTAAAATTGGAATCAGGTTGAGGACATACATTCGATGAAGTAACGATATGTAAGAGAAATAAGAAGGCTAGTGCCAGAAGGAGGGAAACCGAAGTGCTGTCTACTGAGGGTAAAAACACAAATGCCAAGAACTTTTCAGGACGGAGCCCAGTATTTCAAAGAAATCTGTAATGGGTGAGCTAATTCTAGAGGCTACCAGAACAAGTTGTACTTATATATGACGCACACAGCTTTGTTTTTAGGGGCTGGGGAAAGGTCTGACTGTGTGAGTGATGAAAATTCAGAGCCCCCACTTGTCTACAAACCCACTGGAGTGGTACTTGTCAAACCTTATCTGGGTGAAATTTGATTTTTAATGTATTTTCATATTTAGGCTAGATTGATTTTGGCAGATGCTTCTTAGTAAATCCCTATGCTCAGTAAATCATGCTTTAGGACTTACTTTAGAACAGAGCTTTGCCTGTTTATCAAATAAACATAAACTGTATGTTTAGTAACTTGGAGGAGCTTTTAGACAAACCTCATCAGGCGGCTTGTCACTTTTGCTGGCCCCTTAATGCTGATGTGACTGATGGTTCTTTAATGGGGCTCTTGAGTTCCTATCTCCCTGAACCTGACAGATAGGAACAATCAATGACGTATGTGCTGCAATGGAAAAGAACGTGTGACTGGAAGTTCCAGAGCCCCAGGTCGAATAATCACTTTTCTGTTTATGAGCTGTGGGACACTGAAAATATACTGCCTCTATGAGACTCTAACTTAATATACTTATCTGTAAGGGGGGGGTTATCATACATACCCTGACCCTCTAATAAAGTGGGTGTGGCGGCTTCATATGAGAAAGTTTTAAATGTAAGAAAGTGCCTTCTGCTCGGCAAAGTCTTCTTTACGTGAAAAATAATCTTTAGATCTGTACCTTGAGGTTGATCACATTTTACAATTTATTATGGGCTTTCAACAAATAACTCAAAGATGCTTGAGTAAATCATAAGCCATAGCTTCAAACTATTTTTGAGACCCTCTGATTTGAGGGAGCCTTGACTTCTTGCTATTATAGTGACTGTTTAATTGGATACTCAGAAAATACCAGACTCTAAAGATAAGTGTGTGCCTCCCCTTGTTTCCACTGACCCTGATATCTAGAAATACGGTACTTGATTTCCTGAGTATGTAGCCTACTTTCTCTGTCAGAATAGAGAAAGGTAATAAATACACATTTTAAAAAACATGTCTTTGCTTTATTGCATTAATGTTTTGCCTATGTATGTGTGTCATGTATGTACAGAGTCCAAAGAGTCCTGAAGGAGTTTTTTAATTGCTAGAGCTAAAGTTGGGGACAGATGTGAACAGCCACGTGGATTTTGAGAACGGAACCCAGGTTCTCTGTAATAGTAACAAGCAATCAATGATCCATCTACTAGCACCTTACACAGACATTTTGGATTAACTGTAGTATAAGAGAAATTATTGTGAGAAATGTCAAGCTATGTTTAAAAAAAAACACAGGAGACAATCCAAATCATAAGGGTGTCTGCAAAAGATTGTGGAAAGTATTGGCTTCAGCTAGAAAAGGTGGAGAGGGTGGAAATTTTCATGGAGGATAGTTTAAAGATTTTAGAGCATAAGACACAGGTAATGAAGCATGTGTACTCTTAAGTAGCTAGAAGGAAGCATATATGTAAGCCACAGAGACTGAAACCCCTCATTGTTTATGGCCTTCACATAGAGTTCCGATACTTTATCTCACAATCTATTACAGTCCAAGATTAGTGTACTTGTTTTAATCAATATTAATCTCTATCTTTATTGTGACAGGTAGTATAAATTTATTTACTTTGTGGACATTGATTCAGTACTTATATGGACAACCAGAGATAAGCTATATCATGATATATAATCCACATTCCCGACTGCCTACATGTCAGTATGTAAACACTTTGCATGACAGTTCACCCTAGCTCATTTCACATCACTTTATTGGGTCCTTGTTATCTGTTTGGCCAAAAGAAAGGCACTAGCAGTACACATATAAAATTCTTTGAATTTGTCTCTCTTGGTTCTCTTTGTCAGAGTTCCATCTTTTCCCTGAGTCAGGCCCAGATTTCTCATAAGGTTTTTAAGTTACAAATCTCCAAACCATTTGAAACACTCTTCCCCATGTCTCACAGATGGAATTCATTGCAGATATTTTTGCACTTATTGGATGCATTAATACCCAGTGACCAGCTCTGTGTGTCTGATATCAGAATAAAGAAGACATGTGAACATAAAGAGTATGTGGTTCTTTAGAGCATCATAAACTTATGGTGTTCAAAGTGAGAACCATACACAGTAGAATTACTCATTTCCTGCTGATAGTACTTGAGTTACTGAGGGGCCCAGTCCCTCAGCTGTGAAATGACAATGATAGTCAATGGTGCCTCCATTCTAGCTACCTTATCACTGTGTCAAAATACCTGGAGAAAGCAACTGAAGGAAGACTTTATGGTGACACATAGGTGACGATAAGTTTGATTGCATTGGCAAAGGTATGATGAAGACAAGAGCGTACCAAAGTCAACCATGTAGCATCCCCAGTTATCAGAGAATAACTTGGGACCTTCAGAAGAACAGCCAATGCTCTTAACTGTTGTGTATTTCTCCTGTCTCTAGGCTGACATTTCAACCATCACATTCCATCTCATATTTACCTTTATTCTGTGTGTCTATTTTAAATATTGTATGACATGCTTTGCAGTAACTCAATCCAACACTTGTTTTGTTGTTAAATATTATTCAGCTTCTCCCATCTTGCTGTATATTTCACTTTACATTAAATTTTAGGTTGTACAAATTTTCTGTTTTCTTAATTTCCTGCGGTCTCAACCTTCTTCTCGTCATTAATATTCTTGAGTACATTTCTTTCCACAGCACTGAGAATTAGATCTCTGTTTTTGAATATAAACAAAGTAAGAGTAAGATTGCAACTTGCTTTGATTTATAAAACAGCACAAGGATGCTGTTTGTCATGCCTTCTTTATGGATGAGGTAACTGAGCAAAAGATAAGTTACTTACTAAAGATCACACACCCAAGTAGTCTGACATAATCCACAGTGACAACCACTTCTATATATTGTTAACTTTTCCCCCGTGACAGTAGCATACTTGCCTACTCCTTTTGCTCATACAAATAAATGTTATTAGAGATTAAGCATCCTCCAACCTCCTTCTGTGATCATATAGGATGATTTCTCTCATAGTTTCATGCAGTGTATAGCTAGGTTTTTTAAGATCATTAGTAATTTGTACAATCATGCTTAGATAACTACTTTCAACAGATATTTTTATAGCAATTAAATTGCCTGTTTCAAAAGAGTGGTTTTGCTGGTTCATCTTATATCTTTAACTGAAACCATAATTGAAATATTAACTGAGATCATGAAAATCCATGAAGCTATGTCTTTTGACAAATGTAGACTGAGGATATTTTTTGTTGCAGAAATGGCCTATGTCTTTAAATCTTCTGTTTTAATTTTTGTGTAGATGCTGTCCTTTCCCCTTCTCAATCCAGGGCCACAAATAAAAGTCAAAAACTCATCTCGATGGATTTATTTTGAAAATACTTTCCTAGATTCAAACTTTTATTTAATCTTTGTTTTCATTTGTTGTCAGAAGAAAAGGCCACACTTTGGAAATAGAACTGTTTATCTTGTTCAAACTGTCTTGCATCTTAATATGCCTCCTGACAATTGTTTTAATGTATAAAATCTATTTGATAATTAAATGAACAACTGGTAGCAAAATGATCACAGCAATGAGAATGTGGCTAAACTTGTAGGAACAAAAGATGGTAAATATTTACCAACATGAACATGAGCCAAAGGATAACCATATATGCATTAATTCTGTTGATTTAGAGGACTTTGCTTTTTTGGTGTCCTTCATCCCATACGGCTCTTACACTCTTTTTTTCCTCTTCCATAGTTTTTCTGAGCCCTGAGGGGAGGGACTTGATGGAGATACCTTCTTTAGGGCTAAGTGTTCCAAGGTCCCTCACTATTCATAATATCTGGCTATGAATTTCTGTACTTATTCCCATGTGCTACAGAAGGAAGCTTCTCTTATGATGGCTGAGCAAGGCATTGAGTTGTGCATGTAGCAAAATGCCTTAAGAATTCATTTTATCACTATGTTCTTTTGTAAGAATAGTAGCATCTGGTTTTACCCTAGGTCCCTAGGCTATCTACTCTCAGGTTGTTGCTCACTCAAGCAACGGTGCCATAAGTTCCATCTTATAGAGTGTGCTCAGTTTAAATCTAATGTCAGTTGGTTCCTCCCACAAGCTTTATGCCACTGTTATACCCCTATATCTTGCAGTCAGAAAATCACTGTAACTTGAAGCGTGTATACAGAGATCAGTGCTTACATTTCTCTTTTGGTAGCATGTGGAATATCTTCTTTACCAAAGAGGCTACCTGTGGAATGAAGGTTCTCTGTTGGCAACAGCTTGCCTTCTCCATGTTCAATAAGCTGTGTAGGTGTAGGTGTGTAGCTGTGTAAAGGCAATAGGATCCTGCCTTTAGTTTGTGGAGAACAATCTGTATGTAGTCTTAGCAATGGCCTGGACTGTTTGGGATTACCACAAAAAAACTAAATTAAATGAAATTAATTAATTAATTAAATTTTGACAAAATTAAATTTTTTTGACAAAAACTAAATTAAATTAAATTAATTATTAATACTGGAAGCTTCATTTGATGACAAAAGATGTCCAGTTTTGGATCTGTCTACCTCATTATATGGCAATTTCGTTTAGATTATATTTATACTAGTACATATATATATATGTGCAATACATATATATGCAATATATATATATATATGTATATATATATATGGTTCTACTGTATTAGGTTTCCATACTACTTATCAAATGGTATATAATTTTAGCTTTCTGTCCCTTATTCCCTCCCTCACCCCCTCTTCTCTCACCCTCTCTATGCAATCCTCCTGTTCCTGTCTCCCCTCCAACTCCATCCTACCCCCTCTATTCATGTATATTTTATTTCAATTTCCAAGGAGATCTATTTTTTTCTGCCTAGCCTCTTACTCTGTACCTAACCTCAGAGATCCTGTAGGTTATGTCTTAGTTATCATTGACTTAACAGCTAATATCCATATATAAGAGTGTATATGCCACATTTATCTTTCTGGGTTTGGGTTACTTCACTCAGGATTTTTTTTTTCATAGCTTTATTCATTTACCTGAAAACTTCATGGTTTCATTTTTTTTAAGTGGCTGAGAAGTATTTCATTTTGCAAACACACCACGTTTTCTTTACGTATTCATCTACTGAGGGACATCTGAGTTGTTTCCAGTTTCTGGGAATTATTAGTAGAGCAGCAAAGAACATGGTTGAGCAAGTGTCTCTGTGGTCAGAAAAAGTGTCTTTTGAGGTTATGCCTAAGAGTGGTATAACTGAATCATGAGTCAGAACAATTCCCACATTCCTGAGGAAACACTGCATTGGTTTCCATAGTGGCTGTACATGCCTACAGTCCTACCGGCAATGTTTGCATGCTCCCCTCACTCTACACCCTCTTAGGCATGGACAGCCATTTATTTTTTTGATCATAGCCATTTTGACAGGTGCAAGGTGCAATGTCAAAGTAGCTTTGATTTATATTTCCCTGATGACTAGAGATGTTGAAATTTTCTTTAAGTATTTCTCAGCCAGTTGTGTTTCCTATTTTGAGAATTCTCTAGATCTATTGCCCCTTTTAAATTAAATTATTTGTTTTCTTGATATTCAGGTTTGTAATTCTTTATATATTTTGGATATTAGCCCTCTATCAGATGGGTAGATGGTAAAAATCATTTTCTGTTCTGTCGGCTGCCACTTTGTCCTAATGAAAGTGTCCTTTTCCTCATAATAGCTTCTCAGTTTCATGAGGTCCAATTAATTATTTAGTAATCTTAGTGCTTATGCTAATGATATTTTATTTCAAAATTCTTTTCATGTGTCAATGAGTTTAAGGCTATTCCCGACATTTCAATCTGGTTCAGTGTATTTGTTCTTATGCTCGGGTCTTTGATCCATTTGGATTTGAGTTTTGTGCAGGGTGATAAGTATAGATCTATTATGATTCTTCTATATTTAGTCATCCAGTTTGACAAGCACCATTTGTTGAAGATACTATCTTTGTCCAGTGTGTATTTATGGTTTCCTTAACAAAAATATGAAGGTATGGAGATTTATGTCTGTGTCTTCAATGTGATTCCATTGACCAGTATTTGTGTTTTTGTGCCAATACCATGCTGTTTTTATTGCTATAGCTCTAGTCTAGTTTGGTGTCAGGGATGGTGACATCTTCAACATGTATTTGGTTATTCAAGATCATTTTAGCATTTCCTGAGGGATTTTTGTGTTTTTCATATGAAGCAGAAAACTATCCTTTCAAGATCTGTGAAGAATTGTGTTGGGTTTTTTATTTAATGGAGGATTGCATTGAATCTTTTGTAGATTCATTGTACCAAAAGATGATTGCTTTTGGTAGCTTGGCATTTTTACTATGTTAATCATGTTAATCCATGAGCATGGGAGATTTTTCTATGTTCTTGTATCTTCTTCAATTACTTTCTTCAATTATTTGAAGATTTTATAATACAAGTGCTTCACTTAGATAAAGTTACTAAAATATATTTTATATTACTTGAGGTTATTGTGAAATGTGTTCCTTTCCTGGTTTCTTTCTCAGTTCATTTATATGTAAGATAATTGCAGATTTTGTGAGTTAACTCTGTATCCACCTACTTTGCTGAAAGTGTTTCTCAGCTGTAGACGATTCCTGGTAAAAAATTTAGGATCACTTATATATACTATCATACCATGTGAAAATAAAAGTATTTTGGCTTCTTTCTTTCTCTCTAATTTGTAACCCCTTGAACACCTCCAGCTGTCTTATTGCTGTAGTTAAGACTTTAAGTACTATATTGGATAGGTAGGAAAAGAGTAAATAATCTTGTCATTCTAAATTAATTAGAGTTGGTTTGAGTTTCTCTTCAATTAATTTGAAGTTGTCTATGGGGTCACTGTAAACTGTCTTTAATATGTTGAGGTTTATAGCTTGTGTTTTTAATCTCTATAGGACTTTTATCATCATGAAGGGCTGTTGTATCTTCAAAGGTCTTTTTTGCATTTAATGAGATGACCATATGGTTTTGTCTTTTCATTTGGTTTATATGGTGAATTGAATTTTCAGTTTACTTATTTTGAACCATTTCTACATCTCTAGGGTGAAGCATACTTGATCAGAATGGATGATCTTTTTGATGTGAGACTGGAATCAGTTTGAAAGTATTTTACTGAGAATTTTGAATCCAGTTCATAAGGAAAATTAGTCTGTAAGTTTCTTTCTTTCTCTCTATTTTAAATTTTGGGGTATGAGTATTAGGGTAAATGTCACTTTGAAAAAATAACTTATGCCATGTTCCTGCTCTTTCTGTTTTGTAGAATAATTTGAGAAGTTTTGGCATTAATCCTTCTTGCAATATCTCATATAATTCTTTACTGAACCTATGCAGATCTCTGCTTCTTTTGGTTGGTAGATTTTTAATTATTGCTTCTATTTAACTAGGGGTTATAAGCTGGTTAAAATTTCTTATCTGATCCACCTACTTTAACTTTGGTAGGTGGTATGTAGTGAGGAAATTATCCATCTTTTCTTAAGATATTCCTCTTAGGTGGAATACAGATTTTTCAAAGTATGTAATTTTGATTCTTCGGATTTCCTCGGTGTCTGTGGTTATGCTCCCCTTTTCATCCCTAATTTTGTTCACTTGGATCTTCTCTCTCTGCCTTTTAGCTAATATGGATAATCATTTGTCAATATTATTGATTTCCTCAAAGAACTAACTCTTTATTTCTTTATCCTTTATAAATTTTTGTTTATTGGTTCAGGCCAGAGTTTGGTTAGTTCTTGTCTACTTATTTCTTTTAAGTGTGCTTTTTTGTTATTGTTGTTTTAGAATTGTCAGGTATGCCATTAAGTTATTATTATAAGAACTCCCAATTTTTTCAAATTTAGGTACTTAGTACATGAACTTGCCTCTTAGAAATGCCTTCATCATGTACTGTAAGTTTGTATAGTTAATTTTAGAAAATCTTTGAATGCTTTCTTCCTCCATTTTTCAATCAGTAGTAAGATGATTGTTTTATAAGTGAATTTAAGCTTCTTGTTTTGTTGCAATTCTAATCTATGGTGGCAGATAGGATGAAGTGTTTTATTTCAATTTTCTTGTATCTCTTCAGATTTGCTTTGTATCCATATCTTTGATCAGTTTTTGAAATGTTCCATGATGTGCTTAAAAGAAGATATATTCTTTTGTGTTTGGGTGATATGTTCTGTAAATACCTGTTAGATCAATTTGGTTAATGAAATTATTAGTTTAAGTGTTTCTTTCAGTTTAATTTTTGTCTAGATACCCTGCCCACTAGTGACAGTTGGATATTGGAGCCATCTATTCTTATTGTGTAAGGGTCAATATGAGATGGAAGCTATAGTAGTGTTGCTTTTATGAACTTGGATACTCTTGATTTTTGTTCATAATGTTTAGAATTTCAATTCATCTCTTGGTGAATTTTTTTCCTTGATGATTATTGAGTGAAGTTTTGTAACTCTTCTGATTAGTCTTGCTTTGTAGTCCATTTTTTTAAATATTAAAATGGTTACACTGGCTTACTTCTTTAATCTCTTTGCATAAAATATCTTTTTCCATTTTTTTACCCCGAGGTGATGATTGTGTTTGATGGTAAGCCATATTTCTTGAATACAAGGAAAGGATAGATTATAGCTGAAAGTCTTTTTCTCTCTTTGGTCCCACTGGATTAGATTCTCTCCTGTCAACTGTTCCCCACAGCCACTTATCAAATAATCATGTGGAGGCTTAATATTAAATATAATTGTTTGGCTGATGGTTCAGGATTCTTATTGGCTAGCTTTACATATAATTTTTATATGTACACATTTTATATGTACATTTTTTTTTTTTGGTTTTTCGAGACAGGGTTTCTCTGTGGCTTTGGAGCCTGTCCTGGAACTAGCTCTGTAGACCAGGCTGGTCTCGAACTCACAGAGATCCGCCTGCCTCTGCCTCCCGAGTGCTGGGATTAAAGGCGTGCGCCACCATCGCCCGGCTTTATATGTACATTTTTAATAATCTACTTGTCACCACATGTCCCGTGGCTTACTGGTAATGCTCTGCATATTATTCCTTTGGCAGCTGCTGGTATCTACCTGACTTCGCCTTCTTTTTCCTTGTCTTTCTGCTTGGATTTCCCGCCTAGCTATATTCCACCCAGGCAGAGGCCAAAACAGTTTCTTTATTAACCAATGGTAATAAAAACTTATTCACAGCATACAGAGGGGAATCCCATATCAATAGATTCTGATTTTGGATCCATCTGTTAGACTGTGCTAGTGGGGGCAGGGGTGAAGGGTAATTGACACTTTTAATATTGACAGTTATCAATGAGCCATGTATATTGATTCATATTATTTTGTGTTACAGTGAGGGCCTTCTCCCTTTATATTTGTTTATCTGGGATCATTTATTCCTTATATTTTTTTGAATGTAGTAACCTCTTCTGACTGAAGTTTTTCTTCTAGTGCCTTTTGTAGTGTTTGGTTGATAGTGCTTAAAATTGGTTTTTATCATGGCATGGTTTTCTTTCTTCATCTATTATAATTGATAGAATTTCTGGGTATAATAGTGTGAAGTTGCTTCTGTGGTTCTTCAGAGGTTGGAGAACAGCTGTCCAGGCCCTTCTGGCTTTAGAGGTCTACACTGAAAAGTCAGGTGTTAATCTAATAGATTTGCCTTTGTGTGTTTCTTGGTTTTCTTTCCTTACAGCTTTTCATATTTTCTCTTTGTTGTGTGCATTTAATATTTGGATTATTTTATGGTGAAGGTAATTTCTTTTCTGGATCAGTCTATTTGATGTTCTTTGTTTCTTGTACCTTCATAGACATCTTCTTACTTACATTTTCTTTATCATCTTTTTGCGAATGTTTTCTGAGCCTTTGATCTGGGTGACTTTTCTTTCCTCTATTCATATTATTCTTAGGTTTGGTCTTTTCATAAAGTCCCAGATTTTATAGATATTTTGTATCAGGATTATATAAAATTTTACATTTTCTTTGACCAATGTGGCCATTTCTTCTATCATGTTTCCAATGCCTAAGATTCTCTTTGCCATCTCTAGTATTCTGTTGATGAGGTTGACCTGTTTGACTTCCAAAGTTTTTCATTTCCAGACTTCCCTCATTTTGGTGTTGTTGTTGATGATGATGATGATGATAGTATCAGATAGTCCATTTTAAAGCTTGGAAAAACTGGGAGATTGGTTTTAGAGTAGAGAAGAGAGAATAAAAATCTTTCCAGCTTTGTTTGTCTACTTGCTTACCTGGCAGACTTGGCTGGTTATTTCCCAGGTTGTTGGTGAAAAAAAGTCTCCATTATGAGCTAGAGCCTGGAGCAGGGAGGTATTCAGATTACCACATGTGGTTTGCTTCAGAGCTGAGGATGAGATGGGTTGGTTTGATATGAAGATGAGGAGGGAAAGGTGAAGATTTCTAGTTAACCTTTCTTCCCTGGCTGGAGTCCTCATTTGCCTTTTTATCTTTGAGGGGAGATAACTAATTTGATTGGGAAGGACTGAGCATATATGGCAATCTTCCTTTTAATCTATACTCAAGAGAATTCTGGACATTTAGGCATACTTTAGTTTAGGAAAAAACAGTGATGTGTTTGGCAGAGAATGTCAGCAACTAAAGATGATAGATGCCTTTGCCCTTTGGCTCTGACAAAGAAGCCAATGTATACCTTAAAATTTGGTCTAATAGAAGATTGTATATGCTTGTCAATGTATAGAACTGTATGATTAAATGTATGAAAGCCAAGAACAGGAGCAATTACTTAATCTGTTTAGATTATTACAGCCTACATCATAGCCCTTTTATGACGGGAGTTGGGCATATTTTCCTTTAACTGTAAAAGATGAAGAAATGGAGCCTCTAAGAAAATGAGTCATTTAAAGCTGTATGTTGATCCTGGTGCGCAGCCCAGGCCAAGGTTAAGCTTTCTGATTCTATTTTACGACACTGGAATGTTCAGATGCCTCTAACTAAAGCCAAAGTGTCACTTTTGGCTGATTTAGCATTGCATATTGGATGCCTTCTTTGCAGTGGCCAGTGAACTGACTGACAAAGAGAATTTAGGCCATTACAATATCCCAAGTCCAACTAACCACTAAAATCATTTCGGGGAAAACAATGTCAAGTATCAAGCAATAGTCAGTTTGGATCACATTTTAAAGGCATATTTAAAAGCCTATCTCAGAGAGTGAAAATGGCAACTCATCAAAAGGATACTATTTGAGCATTAGCCTTTAAGAAAAATATAGGTTTCAAAGGCATTGATAATAGGCACATTATTTTCTCTTGTTATTTTTTTTTCAAGCCACCTTCTACCTTTTGCTTAGTTGTCACAGGTAACTTTCACCATTAAAATGAAACACACAAATATGGACTTGCATATTCCAAAAGAATCAGGAACATATTTTATGCATTTTTGTACTACTAGTGAAGATAGCAATCATTGTTTACTAAAGACAATTAATAGTTATGCAAATATTCTAATCTTAGAGCATTTGATTAACTTGGAGAATACATGCTAGGCCTATAAAGAGATATCCATATTCTTCTTTAGAGTCATTACTGCATGTGAAAGGAATAGGGCTAAAAGGGTCATGGTCAACAAATATGGCAGGAGGGGATGTGCATACTGCATGCTTGAAGGTGAATATCAGAGACATGTTTGCTTGGTCTGTGTTACCCGAATCTTAGAGCCCAATGAGAAGGATGCAGTGGTGGAGAGATTTAAATGAAATAAGAACACAAGGACAGAAAAGAGCTGCTGGATTTACTGTTGGAATATACCCAGATTCAGAGAGGTTTAACTCATAAAGGCAAGCAAACCAGCAACAACAGGAAGACACTAAAATATTACATTGTGTGTGACGATCCAAACACATTCACATAGAGCCTGAGGCCAAACCAGGATAAGCCTCTATTGTGCTTTGTTTGATTAAACTGACTTGGAACTATCATGCAAAGTTACTGAAGATAATAAGAGAGTGAAAATTAATTCTACTCCCAAAAAGTGAACAAAAATTTCTTTCTAGGATTCTTTAACTACTTTAAATGGTATAATTGTCTTCTAGTCCCCTCAATTTGGCACTGTTTGTGGCCGACAGACATAACTCGACATATCTGTCTACTAAGGTCTCCCAAATATGCCAGTGACTGATTCTTTGAATCTTTACAGGGTATAAAGGTAAACTTTGTATAGTTGATCAGGATCAATTAAAAATAAGCACATATATATTTAATATATCAATTCTTAGATGACTGTACAAATTTATGATGACTTTTAATTCCTTTACAAAATCGAAGTAAAGGCTTCCTCTAGCTCACAACCTCCAGTGAAGCTCTTTGGCAACAAAAAAAAAGTGTTCAAAGACTTGAGGAGTCCACTGTTTTGTTATATATGGATATATTGCCAGAACTTACTTCTGTGCATTGTGTGTCTCCTGCATATGGAACCCTCAGATGCTCTGTAACCAGAGTGACAAGTGGTTGTGAGCCATCATGTGGGAACTGGAAATCAAAGTTGGGCCCTCTAGAAAACCAACCAATGTTCTTAACTGCAGGGCATTTTTCCAGCCCCAAGAACATGTTAAATGGTGCATCATTTGGCATTTCCTACATGTGGCCATTTAGTTTGGAAATGAAGAATAAGTTTCTTTTTAATTATCTTACTATTTTTGTTCTTATCATTCTTGAGACAGGATTATACTATGTAGCCTACCCTTGCCCAGATCCCACAGTTTTTCTGTCTTCACTTCCTAAGTTCTGGATTGTAAGCATGTGCTACCAAACCTAACAAGAAGATAAAATTCAAGCAGAAAGTCAATAATAAACCCTCTTATTTTAATTCATTGTGTTTACTTCCTATTTCTTCCATAATAAATGACAAAAGCCTTGGTGCTTTACGGGTATTACTAAGGATTGCACAATCACTTTACAGTCTTGCAGTCTCAAATGAGTTTTATGAGACAAAGCTCATGGTACTACTGCGGTTTCTTCTGCAACTTTTGGTCCCCAGTTCTTACACTCTATCACTCTAATCAGTCTTTTTCCTAGCCTCATCTGATACTCTGAGTAGACTGTATTATCTGTATAAAATCCAACCATACAATATGGGACAAGGTCTCCATTTTAACCTTCTTAATAATATCTGCAAACTCATTTTAGGCAAGTTACATAATCACCAAATTCAAAAGTTAGATGACAGCCACATTTGGGTCCCATTTTATCTACCACCATTTATATCAACATATATCACCTAATAGTTGAGAGAGTAACAGGTTTGAAGACAAGGTTAATGAACATTTGTCTTTTGTGAACTCCTTAGAAGTAACAAATGGAAGAAAGAGATAAATAGAAAGAGAAAGAGGGAGAGGTAGAAAGAGAGAAACAGGCAAGCATGTCACAAATATTTATAGCACAATAAAAGCACAATACAAGTGAAATGTAGAGTTTTAAGTTTCTTCCAGAAAGTAGATGAACTTTTGCCAACTAAGTCAGTTTCTAATTTGTGTGGTCAAGGGTGCTCAAGTCAGTTCACTATGTGATGAAACTATTTAATATGCACCCAGAGAAGAGGTCTTTGGAAAACATACTATCTGCCAAAATAATATTACAATTTTAACCCATTGACCTAACATTATATACACATTTCAAATATAAATTAGAATTATGAGCTAGGAAGAATTACAGGCAACATCATGCCCTAAATGTGCAAGGCAGATGCTCATTTGTCCCATAAGTCAATGTATAATTATATTCTTTATGTCATCACCTAGAACACTATGTGGGGATCAGATATGAATACACCAACAGCAGAGGTAGAAATCAGATGAAATAAAGAAGAAAGAGAGGGAGAAAAAGAGACAATGGGTAATAACACTCATCTGTTATTTAGTCCAATTCTTTGAAGTACCTCTGAGATAGCCACATTCATATCTATTTTATAAATGAGGGCCCTGGAGATCAGTTGAAAAAGTGACTAGTAAGAACATGTTCTCAGCTATGTTCATAGTTGCTCATTACAGCATTATTTGTAACAGCCAGGACCTGGAAAAAAATGTAGATGTCCAAAGAATGGATAAAGCAAATGTGGTACATTTACACAATGGAGTATTACTCAGCTATAAAAAAAAATCAGTGGCATCATGAAATTTGTGGGCAAATGGATGGAACTAGAAAATATCATCATCTCAACTCAGTAATGCAAACACAGTATGTACTCACTCATGTTGTAAAGCAAAGGATAACCAGACTACAACCCACAGCACTAGAGAAACTAGGAAATAAGGATGATCCCAAGAGGGACATAGGGATGACCCTGGGAAGGGGAAATAGAGGAGATCTCCTGGGTAAGCTGGAGGTGGGGGTGGAGGGGAGAGACTGAATGAGAACACGGGGGAAGAGAATGGTTGAGCAGAGGGGGAAAGCAATGAAAGAGATATCTTAATAGAGAAAACCATTATGGGGTTAGAGAGAAACCTGGTGCTAGGGAAACTCCCAGGAACTCACAAGGATGACCTCAGATAAGACCATAGCAATAGAGGAGAGGGTGCCTGAACTGGCTTTCTCTTGTAATCAGAATGGTGAATACCCTAACTATCATCATAGAACCTTCATCCAATTACTGATGGAAGCAGATGCAAGTGCCATGCAGAGCTCTTGGAGTCCAGTAGAAGAGAGGGAGGAGGGATAATAGGAGCACGCTGGGTGGGGATCAAGCTCAAGATAAGGAGATTTACAGAGAACCCATTCAAGCTCATTGTAGCTCACACACTCTAGACAGACAGCTGTAGAGCCTGCATGGGACCAAACTAGGCTCTCAGCATGTGGGAGACAGTGTGTAGCTTTTTCTATTTGTGAGGCTCCTGGCAGTGGAATTGGGATCTATCCCTGGTGCATGATGGGCTTTTTGGAGAACATTTCCTATGGTGGGAGGACTTGCTCTTGATAAGGAGGAGCAGGGGAGCTTGGTCCTGCCTCAACTGAATATACCAGGCTTTACAGACTCCCCATGGGAGGCCTTTGCCTTTTGGAGCAGTTGATGGGGATAGGTAGCAGTGTGGGGGGCATGAGAGTAGGGATGGGAGGGGGAATTGTGACTGGTAAGTGAAATGAATAAAAAAAATTATAGTTGCAAGCTACCATACCCAGAAAAGCTTAAGCAACTTAAAAGTGAAAAAGGTTCATTGACTAGTAATGACCTAGACTATGAAAGGTTAGAAATAAAACATTACAGGTGGGCATGTCATTTTATTGTTGACATTTTTGATATGGAGTTGAAAGAAACTATCACCTTCTACTGTAATAAATTTCAAGTGTCAGAGTCAGGAGAAAAACATTTCCCAGGAGACAAAAACGTGTAGATGATAGCATGGCAATTTATGAGCCTTCCCTACATGTCAGCAGCATGTATTCACCTTGGATCGGGCAACGTGCTAATCTTGTACTTAGTATCTATGGTGCTCACAGTCTTTCAGCTCGGAGTGTCAGCACCTTCATCTGAAACGCGAGAATAGCAACAAAAATAGTATATGTTATTAAGTAGTTAATAGCTGCCTTGCATTAAGTCCTTAAGAGACAGGAGCCAATTACCTCTTCAAGAAGACTAATTCATTTGGAATAAGAATAACTTGACCTCAGTGCCTCATTGCCCACGGAGGATTCATTTACAGGAATCTCTGACAAATCGATGAAGCTCAAGCAGGCACGACTGTTAAGAAGGGAACTGTGAGCCAACTCCAGGAAGAATAAGACAACTAGTTATTTCCACACCACCCCCAAAGAGCTCAAATTGAACAATAACTGCATTATCTATCAGAAAACAAGACTGAAGTTAAATCATTGCCAATCCCTGGACCTACTCAGACTTTCCAAGGCAGAGACGGTATGGTGAATATAGAAAGAGAAACCCCCCACAAATCTAGGTAAATCCTTGCAACTGTTTACGAGACAAAGAGGAGCTCTATAGAAACTGATTATAAACAGCATATGTTATTAAACTCAAAACACATGAAAGAATAAAGGAAAATCCCATATATTTTCTTAGTGTGACAGGGTTTGAATCAAGTTCTGGGGGAAGTTGGATGAGGCCACAAAAAAGGCCTTGGCATCTTTCATAGATCATTAAAATGCCCTTTCCCCCAAAATAAAAGCATTTGCCTATTTAATATGGATGAAAACTCACAGAATACATTAAATGCTGTGCACACATATGCACCCCCGTGTTCTGGTAACAGCTAGAGCTGCATAAGGTAAACTTATGATTGGGTAACAAAGCTATTCCCTGCTGAACCCCTCAAAACTCATGGGGATCGTTCTCCAAGCTTCCTTCTAATGGTCTCAGCACACTTTTATTTGTTAAAGGATATTGAATATCATTTGTTTTAGAATTGCATTAGGTTTATCCCTTGGTGTGACCGTCTTCTAGCATTATGGAGCATATTATCACATAGTGATTGGCCCACAAATGTGCAATTGAGAAAGCCTGGGTTTTCTATTGCAAGACTGAAGTCAAGTCCTTTGCTTACTGCACTCTTGTCCCCTCCAGGCTTATTTCTTTTGCTCACAGAACTCTCTTCTTTGCTGCTAGGGCTCTCAGTTTGACAGAAAAGGTAGTTCTCTGGCTTTGAATTCTTCGGAGTCACTCATTCAGTAACTCAACAGAGAAAATCTTCCTCCTGAAAAGTTGACTCCTATGACATGTAGGTCACATGGAATAATGAGACACTGGAAGAGATCTCAGCATATTTGTGAGCTTTCAGAATTAGAGTGTTCAAGTTTGAAAGCAATTTCTAGAATTCTGCCTACTGTGTCCCAAGGGAAACTTGGAGAAGGTCTTTTTAACTCAGATTATCAGTAGCATTTTCTATTGTGTTTGATCTGTTTGTGGCAATGGCAAGTGAACAGAGGCTTCACACACACTGGCAAGAGTTCTACTACTTACTGGTTTGCTGTAAGAACTACAACCATTCTTTACGTTTTAGCTTGAGACAGAGGCTCACTAAATTCTCTAAGCTGGCCGTGAGCTCAAGGAAAACTTAAGTTTGAGATCTTCCTGACTCAGTTTTCTAACTTCCTAGGATTGAAGGCCTGCACCACCCAGCTACTCTTCTTCTATTTCATTTAAATAGCCATTGTTAATATAACCACTGCCTCTGTACCATCTCTCTACTGAGTTTATGAATTAGTCCCTATAATCCTAAACACATCCATTTCATCTAAATCTTTTGAGCCGTGTGACAGTATGTTCCAGCTTTCTTGGACCTCAGTGTAAAGAAGACAAAGTTCCCTATTCAGAGGTAGAGTGTACATATACACACTTTCCCAAAATAAAGTGAACATACATGAAATGCTAGCTAAAGGCCTGTGTTCAGGATTCTACGCTTGCAGCACTTAATAGGTTAGCAATAGTGTCTTTGACAGACCATAATAGTCAAAATCCAAGAAGGTGATACATGGATGACTTTCATTACCTACATAGCTGTTCGACATTGAATGATTTGCATTATCTTTGGAGCCTTGGAGTTTTAATACATTTACTGTAAACAGTCAAACACATTTCTTATATCTGTGTAGGAACCACAAGTAAACAAAATAATGCCTGCAACATCATGCCAATAGCGCTTGTATTTATGACTGTTCATCTTTCCAAAAGGGTTTTACAACTCAAGCTGGGGACACAAAGTTTTGTTTCTTAGGATGTTGATAGTATAGGAATGGATTATATACAGCACTGCCTTTCCAGTCTGCTCCACAAGTTTCCATTTATGAGAGTGTGGGGTGAGATTTGATGTATGGTGCTCTACAAAGTATTAGAGATAGGAGTAGGAAATGCTTACATTGGTTTGTGCCTCTCAGAGGTGTCTTGATCATTTACAGATGGTAGGCACTTCAGATGTGATGACAATTATGCTAAACCAGATCAATTAACAACAGTCAAGCAAAGCATTTAAAATGAGACTCAAATCTTGAATGACAAGTGTCTCTTGGAAATTCTCACTGTGGATCTGCTTAGAAGGTTTTTCTCTCTGAGCAGATAAAATATTCTATTTTACACATACTGTCTGAGTGACTCCAGCTTGTAAAATAGTAGGACTAGAGTCCGTAAAGCATTCATGAATGGACAGGTTCCTACAAGTATTCGTCACCTGGGTTTCCTCTGAACCCTGTGGAATTCAGTTCACAAAGATAGTCATCAGGTTTAATTCCGCGAAAGAGAAGCACGAACTTCCTGTGTTTATGAGTAAACAGTAGGCATTTGAGAAGTTGAGCTTCGTGTCCACTTCCCGATGAGTGACTTTGAAAAGACAAATGGATTCAAATGTCAGATAAGGCTCAGAGGGCTGGATCGTGTATCCAGGTTGTCTAAATTTTGTTGTCGAAGAGACTTAACTTGAAGAGCTGTTCACAGTTTAGCAAGTCAAAGGAAACTCACACTGCATTGTTGGCCTCCGTTTGAAAACAAACTCCATCAAGGGAGGAAAAAAAAAATCATCCAGTTTCAACATTTCCTCCGTCAGGCCTATTCATGTTAAAAAACAGAATTTTAAGAGCATTACACACATAACTGTATTCTTAGTTATTACAGTTACCTGATCCTTTAGATTAATGCACTCAGCTCTTTTGTTTTTCTGAATACATACTCAACTCAGTAACAATTTAATACAGAGAGTTTTAGAAAGGCAGGGATGCTTATATCATTTTTGGTGACTGATAAATAGTGGTAGTTCTTTATCTTTTACAAAAAGAATATTGTGAAGATGTTTATATGTTTGTATTTGATATGCAAGTATATGCATACATGCACATATACATATTACACATATATAAGCGCAGATACAAAAGTTCAATGAATTAAAATGGAACTAGTCAGTGTAATTTAAGGGCAAAATTAATCAACAATAAATCTACAGTTATAAATAAACTTAATTGACTTCTATATGACCCTGTTTGCTGTTACCATTCCTCATGTATAGTGGACAAAAATATTAGAAATGTCAATTTTTATCATCAGTTTGGAAAGTTCTGTCTTTGTTGAGATTGACATTTTGATTAAAATAGCTCAGATTAAAAGAATACTTGTTTACAGCCATTGTCTGTAACATGAGCAACCATTATGGCATAAATAGACCAGAGGCTTCTCACTTCATCATTTCAGTCTCAGAGATGACGGCCATTTCAAAGTTAAATGTATTTATTATGATATATAACTATAATGCAAAATTTAAAAAATATGATGCCTTTTATGAAGACTATTCTAGTTATCAAGTTAAAGGAGGCCAGGTAAAATGGATTTGTTATATTAAATGTTATAAATGTTACAGATTATTAACATAGAAACCATGGACACTTTACTTACTCGTGAAGTGAGGTTAATTAATTTTCAAAAGACAATATATTATCTACAATTTTAAAATATTTTTAATTTGGGGAAAAATCACAGCATCTCAAAACCCCGTATTTAAATCCTTATGCATCTAAATGCAGCTCATAATATTATTTTCTAGATTTTAGCAAACTGTCTACCTGCAATTATTCACAAATTCACAAACGTTTACAAATTTAGACTAGTTTTCTAAACTTTAGGGGAAAAAAAGATAAAACTTGTCTTGAATCGAACCACTCACAGGCAGTTACAAATTTAATGTTACTATTAGTAACTAGTAATTGAATCCTAAACTGCAAAAGCTGGAGTTTAAAAAACATACCTAATCATATGTCACTATCCTCTTCCCTAGGCCCTAGATCCAACATAGCAATCACTAAGTTGCTAATATGCTCATAAAATGAACTCTTGGACATTTCAACATTTAAAACTACATTAAGTATGTACAAATTTACCTTTTTGGAGAAAGTGGTTATTGAGATAGTTTTCAAAGTTTTTATTTCAGTCTGTCATTGACAAACCTGTATCTAGCACAGACACTTGTAAAAAGTAAAATACTAGCATAAGTGTGTTTAGAAGTTTCAACTTGAATTTAAAAACAAAATCAATCTTTACTTTTCACCCTAACAAATGACTCTCAGAAGCCAAGAGACAGTCACAATGTAGACTGGCATTTTCAAGACCAAGAAAGTCAGTTTGAGAGCACATCACAGTCTTTATGCCAAAGCAAGCGAGTACATGGCTATGTGGAAATGCTTGGTTCTTCATGAGAAATGTTTGGCCAGCTTCTTTCGTACTTCCAAAACACAATATTAAGATTAAAACCAGCAACAAAAACAACAAATATCATCAGTTCCTAATAACTTATGGATTCAGTCCAATAGTAGCTTTATCAATTAAGACACTAATAAGGGAGAGATGTGGAACCAAACCACCAAAGTATAGGCTTTCTTTAAAAAAAGAATTGAGATGATTTGTGTCATTAAACAGTGTTCACAGAAGAAAAGGGTCATTAAAGCATGTAGTACAAGAGGCCAATGAAGGTTTACTTGGGGTCCCAGAAGCTGAAACTCTGTTGCTTCTCTTTCATTAGCCAGTGGACAACTATGATGTCATTCATTAACACTCCATCTGTGTTAGTGCCTATCTACACTTCCTGTTCTGGTACTAGGGTAGGCATCATGATGAGAACAGAGAAATAAATTGTACAAAACAGTACAATTCTTATTCTTTAAGAACTGACTTTTTGATGGAGATGAAACACATGAATATGGTAAATATATGCATAGCATACCGAAAGACAAAGAGCAAGTCTTTAAGACAGGAAGATTAGGGATGTTATTTTGAGTGCTTGGGTTAGACAAGAAATGACAGCTATTGTCACATGTGAGAGCCTATTTTAAAGAGGAGAGAGTGGATATACACATTATACCTAGGTGTAAAATTCCAAGGAGGAAGAATGGAGATTCGCTATTTTTGGTAATATACTGCCCAACTTCAAAACAAGATTACTCAGTGTCTCAGTATGACAGAGTTGATAATCAGGCTAATTAGGTTGGATTCACAGTTGTCCCTCCACTAGGGAAGGGAGTTAGAGACACTCTGGTATGAGAGACAGTATGTCGAAGTTGGAAAAATAACTCATGGTATTTTATCACTCTCCAGCATACACATCTTAACAGAGGAACAGCTCAAATGACTCTTTCAGAGATGTAGAAAGACAGGCCTATAGTTGTATATTGGCGGGTTTCCTGATGAATAAATCAGACATGAGAACAGGCGGGGGGGGGAGACAAAGAAAAACTTAGTAATACCATTCTGAATGACTGTTTCACGTCACAGAATCATAAACACCTGTGTTGCTGATTCTTTTTCCAGGATTTCTTCTTCATCCATGGTTTCTCTTTGATTTTATATTAAAATGCAGTCTCTCTAGAAAGTACATTATTTCACCCAGTTGAATATTTAACTGATTATTCTATATGTCAGTGGAATATAATCCTATTTGATTTTTACTTTATTTTAATGGATAGAGAATGCTAGGGAGTGTCCCTGTCATGCTACGAGCATTGTTTGACTGTTTCCCCAATGATTATTTAATGACTCACCTGTTATGAGTCATTGCATGAAACAAATTGTTCTCAAGTGCTCTGAAGACGTAAGTAATTGATGGTGAATATTTCTTTTTTTAGAATAGGACACACCTGTTTCTTCAGGAAGACCAGCAGCTTAGTGTATCAGGAAAAGAAAACTAATCACTACTGTCTTGTCTTTTTTTTCTCCTGCTCTGGTTAGTTTTTGCATAACCCTGAGGAAGCACAGTTGGGACAACCATCAAAAGGCATTTTTACACCACCGCTGAATGCTATGAGGTGAGTGAGTGGTAACCAGCTCATCGAGTTCTCTGAGCATCATACAGCTCCATGTCCATACCATGACCTTGCAAATACAGAAGGTCGCTGCCTCTCCCTGCCTCTCATACAACTACATATCCAAGAATTTTCTTCCCTGCCTGCACTGGGACTTTCTGTTCTGAAACAAGCAACCATCCTTCTTTAGCTTTTGTTAAGCTAAAGAATTTTGTTAATTCACCTTCATAGGCAAACAAAGGTTGATGAAACTACGCTTGTGTGTGCCAACATAACCAAAGCAAAGGCACAGGCCATGTTCAAACTTGAACTAAAACTTTGCCAACTTACAGAATTCTCAGTGAATTCATGGTTGACATTTATTCCTGATCTTTTTTTTTAACAGCTCATATACCATAAGTAAAAAATGAGTCAGTGTAGGCATTTGAATTTCTTTGAACCTTTGTGCAGATTGTGGAAAATGCTACTTGCACAAATCCTCCCGCTCTACCTTTTAGTCTTAAGTGAGCCACTGAGGGAAAGTGACAATCTGTGGTTATCTGATCTCGAAGACATTCCATACTTTCAGTGTTTTATCTTCCTACACTTTTAGGATTATTTCTTAATTATTATATGAGACCTGTGTTTAGATGATCTGTCCACCTGCTTTAGCAGGACCTTGACACAATATTTTAATCTCATCTCGCATGTCATAAATTTGACCTGCTAACAGAACAGAAATGTCTTGGAATTAGTAGAAGAATGACTATGTACTTCACAAAGTACAAACTTTTAGCATTCACATATAAGGGTTGACTGAAGATGGTTGTAAATGTTGTATTTATAGTTTATCATAAAATATTTTGAAAAATGTAGAGGTATTGATCTATACATGGCCTACACTCTTTGTAGTACAGAAAATAAAATTTCTGCCCTGGAAATGCTGAAGCATGCATGGGCAGCTCATATATGACGGTTCTGTTGAACTGACAATGTAGACATACATTGGGTTTCATCGTCTAAGTTGATGAGGACAACTGACCAGGTCTTTTCATCAAGAGGGCATCAGATCATGTTATAGATGACTATGAGACACCACCTGATTGCTGGGAATTAAACTCAGGAACTTTGGAAGAGCAACCAGTGCTCTTAAATGTTTAGCCATCTCTCCAGCTCCTGCCTTAAATTCTTTCCATGCTTGGGTACAAAATATACGTTTCAATTGGTACTACCTATTTATGCCACACCTGCTTGTTGGCTCCTCCACAAAGCTAATCATCCACTTTTCCCACAATGCAACTTTTGAATCTTTGACTTGTTTGCACTTGAGTCTTTATGCAGCATTCTTTGGTGTGGATTACTACTATCTCTGAATCTTTGAATTTAGGTCTGAAGTCCACCCAGCAAATATAGAAATAATTGAGTTTTAGCTATTGATTTTAGACTATTCGGCAGACCAGGAGTTTGTATCCCACTTTTACATTCTGCATCACCAGGTAGATGGACATACATTTCTAATTAAGTAGTTGAGAACTGTTCAAGGCCTGCTAATGGATGGCAGAAAATTAGCTAATCACATTCAAGTGTTCCATAATTTATTCCTTAATTCCTCAAACATGCATTATATGACTAAGTGCTGCAAACATCTGCACTTGCATGGGGTGTTAGTAAATATAAATAAACACTGTGGAGATGTATGACCTGAAATGCTTGCTAGTTCTGGAATGGAAGAAGAAGCATACTATCTGTGAGACTACATTAAAGAAAAGCTTTCTTCTGGCCAAGGAATGTCACATCTATGTTTCCAAAATTCTTTTGGTTCTCCCTCTGGGGAACTTCTCAGGGGAAGTTGACCAGTGAGACTCTAGGCTCCTCACTTGAACTCTGAAAGACTCACATGGATGTTGCATAAACTGTAAAAAGAGATGGTAGTTTTTCTCTGCCTTTATGTTCTCTCTAATATCTCTAATTCTCATCTGTGAAAATATACTGAAAGACAGACAGTTATACAGACAGACAGAGTTCTATACAAACCTGCGTCTCCAGCTCCCCAAGGAGCTTTAGTTTAGTCATTCCAACAGAAGTTATCTTCTGCATCAGGAAAGAGATGTCAGCTTGGCAAGCATACACATTGTTTATGCTAGAGAAAAATGGAGACTCTTATTAACCTTCTTCTTTTAGCTTGATTCAGAAACTAAAGCTCTGACTACAATTTCTATAACTCATTAGTAATTAAATCTATCAAACACTAGCCACAGTCACACGAAACTTACTGTTCTCAATCTTAAATCCAGAAAGTACTAGCTATGCATAGAAACAGATAAATATGTTCCATTCCCTAGCTTCTGACAATGGGTAGGAGCTCTTCTTATATTGTAAATGTATTGTCCTGATCTCTTTGTCCATTTCCATATGCCATGTTCCTGTGTCTCTCTGTCCTTAGATGAACATCTTTGTATGAAGTTTTAGTCATGTTGGAAGTATGACTGGAAGCATACTACTCTAGTATAACTATCTCAATGGGAAGATGTTGACTGAGGTTTCTGTCCTGCCTGATACCCGCAGTCGTTAAGTCCCCCACCCCCCAAAATCACACAGGTCTACATTAGTCATAAACTGATTAGCCCATTAGCTCAGGCTTCTTATTAACTCTTATAACTTATATTAGCCCATTATTCTTGTCTATGTTAGCCCCATGGCTTGGTACCTTTTTCGGGGAGACAGTCACATCTTGCTTGCTCTGTGGCTGGGTCACAACTGCAGACTAGGACTTCCTTCTTCCCAAAATCCTTCTGTTTTCATTGACCTGCCTCTACTTCCTGTGTGGTTGTCCCACCTATACTTCCTGCCTGGCTGCTGGCCAATCACTGTTTTATTAAAATACAATTGACAGGGTACAAACCATTGTTTTACAGCAGGAAGAGACAAACTTTTACTGTCTGAGGTCATCCACTCAGCACTTTGTGTTTGGGCATCCTTAAGTAACTAACGCATGTGTGTAATGCTCAAAAAAAGAGAAATCCCTACTTGGTGTAGGAGGTACTTCTGTTTGTGTGTTGCTTTTATTGGTTAATGAATAAATAAACTGCCTTTGCCTAGATGATAGGGCAGAAGTTAGATAGACGGGGAAGACAGAACAGAATGCTGGGAGGACGAAAGGCAGAGAAGGAGAGGAACCCCATGAGGCCACCAGAGACAGGCATTTTGAATCTTTCCCGGTAAGCCACTACCACGTGATGATATACAGATTAATAGAAATGGGTTAAATCAAGATGTGAGAGTTAGCCAATAAGAGGCTAAAGCTAATGGGCCAAGCAGTGTTTTAATTAATACAGTTTCTGTGTGGTTATTTCAGGCATAAGTTGGCCAGGCAGCCAGGAACAAACAAGTAGGCCCTCTCCTTGCAACACCTACTAGTATATGAGAATCTAAGCACAGTATGAGGAGCAGTTGAAATTTGAGTTGACTGCTAAGGGACAGGGAGGTTAGTATGTGTTATCAGAGGGCAGAAGGAATTAGTCTATTCATAGCCATGAATAAAGTAGGAGCAATGGAGAGAGTTTGGAAAGGTATTTCTTTCTGAATAACTCCAAGTAGCCTTCATAGCTGCAGCATGGGGCCTAAGTGTGAGATGTTTTCAACAGAGCCTATTGCTATTTTCTTTAGCAATCAGTGAGTTTATATAAATTTTAAAAAGTTCAAGCTTTGCAGTCTTTTTGTATATAGTGCATGTGTCTCCATGAAGGAGTGTGCATGTATATGTATTTAAATGTGCATCTATCCCCATATGGTTTGTCTTTCTTATTTTAATTTCTTTTTAATTATGGAAGCTATTCAACAAACATGTTTTTGTTTATCTGAAGCTAAGTATATAGTTTCAACATATGGAGTATATTTTGTTTTACTTCAGTTTATCTTAGGAAATCAGGTTTCCTAACTCTTGTTGGCAGTTGACGCAAATGATTTATTATTTTGTATTTTCCCATTTACTTTTTCTCCTTTTCCCCTTCAGCTATGTATTTTTTCTACCTTATTCTCATATTCTGTCTTTTCTTCCATCCATTTGCAATTTTCTTTCTTTTCTTTTTTCTCTATAATGTCATGAAAGGCTTACCCTGTTAATGAACTGCCTCACTGAATGGCAGGCTACAACAGCACCTTGACTTGTAAATGTTCACTTAGCCTAGAAAGTACACAATGTGGGAATACTATCAATAAACAAATCAGAAGGATTATTTGTTCTTAGAGTTTATGATGACCCTGGCATTCAAGGGTTTTAATAACCTGCATCCAAGGTTTAGCAGTCTTGTTTTACCTCTTCAAATCTGTGTAGTCAACACTCTGTGTTCCTTTTGTGTGAACTTGCTTTTCATCATCAAAATCTATTGCACGCACCTTGCCTCAAAAATGCAAGCCCCACCCACATTCCTTATTCTAAATAATATTTCTTTTTAGTTTAGTTTAGTTTGGTTGTTTGTTTTGAGACGGGGTTTTTCTGTAGCTTTGGAGCTTGTCCTGGAACTAGCTCTTGTAGACCAGGTTGGCCTCAAACTCACAGAGATCTGCCTGCCTCTGCTCCTGAGTGCTAGAATTAAAAGCGTGTGCCACCACCACCCAGCTTAAAGAAAATTTCTTGTGTTTACAGATAAACTGATTAGTTTTTCTTTTGGAGTCCCCTGAAATTCTATGCATTCTTCTGTCATTGTTTAATGTGATTTGTCTATTTTTCATATAGATTTCAAATAAAATGGGTTTCTTCTTGCTCCAAAGGATAGTACCCGATAGAATGGTTCACACAAGGTGAGGTCAATAAATTCTCATTTAAAAATGCATAATGATGCCGGGCGGTGGTGGCGCACGCCTTTAATCCCAGCACTTGGGAAGCAGAGGCAGGCGGATCTCTGTGAGTTCGAGACCAGCCCGGTCTACAGAGCTAGTTCCAGGACAGGCTCCAAAGCCACAGAGAAACCCTGTCTCGAAAAAAAACAAAAAAAAATGCATAATGAAAAGATACTGCAATTTTCTCATAAGAAATCATTAATAGTCACACAAATCTCTTCTCAAAATTATAAACACACACACTTCTCAATTTGAAGATCACAAGATTTGTCAGAAATGGTACCAGAGTCAGATTCTGCTGCAAGTACGATGTCTAATGTTGACACAAGAGTTATCCATTCTGAATATGCCCATTTATGTGGCAGAAACTTGGTGTCTTATGGATGCCAAACACAGTGAAGAAACATAGCAATACATTCACACATACTTTTACAGTGATACTAGACAGAAGGGCTCACTACTCGTGCCAACTCTGAAACCTAGAAATGTTTACACTAAACATTAGATGGTTGCTTAGATCAGAGGCAATGTAAGCAAGTCATGAGAGCCAACACAATCATAAGAGGAAGAAGTGGTGCGTGTAAGAAATGCTTGTCCTGTCTGAACTCCCTACATTTCCTCTTGAAGTTTTATCTTAAAGTTCCCAGTACATTATTTAATACAGTACAAATAATTCTTAGTGTCTGTAGAAGAAATGAGCAAGTTAATGCATGAGAATCCAGTTTGTGACTTTTTTCCTTCCAATTTGTGGCTTTGCCTTATTTTATTTTTATCTCTACTTTCTTATATCTCATCCCCAGAAAATACATAGCTTCTGATAGGATCAGCAGGGAAAGACCTTTCAGTTAGAGTATAAACTCTAACTGAAATATAACGCCTTGCTTATTATACTTATTAATATACTTATTATACTTATTATACTTCCTATAATATACTTATTATACTTCCTATCACTTAAGCCCAGTTTGATTCTCATTTCAACTTCACATTAAATGATGCAAAAAGCTAATTTGCTTTATGGCTCGGATGGAGCTTTGTTGTGAAACATCTTACATCTGGAACCTGAGATCCTAAATATTTAATGAATGCCTCATTTAGTGACACGTGAACCATGTGCCACTCCATGCGCTCTGTGCTCCACTGTTGGGTACCACAAGACTCTATGCTGCTTATCCCATTCTTGTCTGGCTGACAAGAATCAATGCTCTTTATGCACAACAGCAAACTCTTCAAGCAGCGCAGGACCGTGTCTTACTAGCTATTCTTTATCTACTTGAAGCCTCAAATCCTTTGCCAGTTGTTTTCACCTGTACAGATTGAAAGGAAATTCTGTTGGAGAAAGAAACAGACCTTGAGACTCGTCACCTCCTTGGTGGGAAAGTGTAGGGAGACACAGTGAGAAATCTGACCCAGAAAAAAGTGGGCAGGAATCCAATGTTGAAATTTGTTTTGTTTTGCTGTAGGACTGAAAAAATATTTGATCAAATCCACTCCCATTCAGAACCTCCCAGTTCCTTTCCTCCCCCTACCATTTTCCTCTTCCAACTCCATCTCTTCCTCTGTCTCTCTCTCTGTTTTTCTCTCTGTGTTCCTTCCACTCCCCATCGCCTTTACAACTGCAAGACTCTTAAGAGCATTCTCACCTGCAGAAGCTCCATCAATCAGAGGTACAATTCAGCTCTGATTTCCCATATTTAATTAAATCTGAGATTTCTTGGCTCATCTATCTTCAGACAACATGTACACATGTTTGCAAAATTCTAAACGTGAATAATGAAGTGGATGAGTTTTTCAGTTTGAGATTTTTTCATTACAGCATCTCATTACAGTTCCAGGACTGCCTAAGTACTGCCACATAGTCTGCCGCTATCTAGGAGTAAATAGACCTCATAGAGAGCCATCTCCAGCTCCAGTGATGTTGAAACATTACTAAGTTTAAACCCCAGGTTCATCCCATGAAAGACTTGACTTTACACTAAGTCTTTAAGAATAGTTTTAGGGAAATGCTCTGGTCTTTAAAATATAAAGCCTACCAAAACCTCAGAAAATGTTCGTAGAAGCATAGCACTTCCTATTGAGTGACCTCACTTACCTTAAATCACAGAACAGTCATATGTGTTTAGGTGAAGTTTGTCATGGAATCTTTCTTTTTCTTGTGACTTCACATAAATTAAATGTCACTCTGTGCCTTACAAGGTCATGCCCTGCCCCTTACTCAGTCTCAATTTCTTTTAAGATTTTTAAAAAAGAAAAGAGGGCCAGGTGGTGGTGGCATATTCCTTTAATCTCAGCACTTGGGAGGCAGAGGCAGGTGGATCTCTTTGAGTTCAAGGCCAACTTGGACGGGCTGCAAAGCTACAGAGAAACCCTGTCTCAAAAAACCTAAATAAATAAATGAATAGATGAATAAATAGATAAATAAATGAAATGACATAAAATTCTGGCAGAAATGTGGGAAAATTGGACAGTGAGTGTTTTTTAGGTTAATAAAAGATCCTACTGCACGTATTGGCTTTGTGGGAGTCTAGGCAGTTTGCATGCTCAACTTACTAGACCTGGATGGAGGTGGGTGGTCCTTGGACTTCCCACAGGGCAGGGAACCCTGATTGCCCTTTGGGCTGACGAGAGAGGGGGACTTGTTTGGGGGAGGGGAAGGGAAATGGGAGGCGGCGGTGGGGAAGAGACAGAAATCTTTAATAAATAAATAAATAAAATTAAAAAAAAAACAGTCTACAATCTAAAACGAAGTGCACCACAAATTGTTTTCAGTGAATGAGTTCAAACTTAGAGTTTCTCTAGTCAATTATCTTTTGTGGTATGTTTTAACTACTGTTGACAATTATGAAAATAACCTGAATGGTTTTTAATTATTTATAAAGAATAATGTCTGTGAGAGAGCCATGTCCACCATGAATTATGTCATTCCTGGACAGGTGGGCCTGAGCTACGTGAGAATGTTAGCTTATGGGGGCAAGCAAGTAGGCAGTAATCCTCTGTTTTTTTTTTCCTGCTTCCAGTTCTTGCCTTGAGTTCCTGTCTCAACTTCCCTGAAAGATGAGTTGTAATCAGTCCTTGATACTTGAATGCTATAAATTATTTTTATACAGTTCATTTATTTTGCTGCAATAATTTTTCTACAACTATCATATTACTAGATGATCCTTAAATTTCAAATTTCAGTTAAAATATTACATTTAGAGAAGTCTTCTATGACTACCCAGTCAAGGTTATGTGCTTTATTTACTGCCATCAAAATTCCAAGAAGATGTACATTGTTGTATATGATAACATCCCTTTGAATTCAGAAAAGACTTATAGATAGAATAGAAAAGGTGTGTTATGTGCTGCAAATCATAATTAAGGTTCATATCAATTGACTATGAATTAGTCAATTTTCCTGACTGCCCCTTACCTAATTAAGTGAACACTTTAAAAGTATGTTCTTCAGGTAAGAGTAACTACAGGCAACCGCTTCATTTTGCTCTACTGAGAACTTTACCAGAAAACAAATAACTAGTGCCCAGGCTTCTTAGCTGCTTTTTGTTGCTCAGTTTTGATTAGACGAAATGAAAAATGAACATACCTGGATGCACTGTCATTTTTCAACCTGCATTATTTTATTTCTACCACCTTTAGAGTTCTTTGAAATAATCTTAATATGTTTTGTTTACTTAAGTTTCTAATGCTAGACTATTTGCTCCACTAAAAAGAAACTTCGATTGTCATTCTCCAAGGGAGATTTCAGCTGCTTTGGCTATCTTAGCAGAGACCAAATCTGTTTCTACTTTTCTGTTATAAAGAGGATCCAATAAACAGTATCATGTTGAGATTTCTCAGTGTGACAAAGTAACCTCTCCTTTGGTATTCTTCCGTTTTTTTGAAATATGAGGGAACAAGAAAAGTCTTCGAAATGAAAGAATGATGAGGCAAAATTTCCCAATGAAATCAGAGGAATGCATCTCTGTTATTTTTTCAAATAATGCAATTGTTTGTGAAAGCCACACATTTCAATGCAAAATTTTATTTTGCATAATAAAAAAAAAGTTCTTTTGGCCTTTACTCACTCATGTTGTTGTGACCACATGTGGTCCTGATGCCAGAGCATTTCTCCCTTGTGTGTTTCATGCCCAGAATGATGCTCATATCCCAGGCTTCCAAGAGATCTGGTTTATGAAGTCCTGTTTTGTTATCCCACAAAGGTAATCAGCAATTTCTCATGCCAATGAGGAGAGAGTGCTCTACAATTATCTTCTGTAAAAATTTTGACTGTTATATATGTATTTTTTGCTGTCTTCTCTCCTTTACTGAAACAGTGAGGTACCTCTGCTACTAAATTATCATTGAGGCAGCAGATTTTCTTGGGTAAATTTATTTTAAACATGAACCTGTATCAATAATAATCTGTGAAACATCTTAGAACTAGACAAAGTGCTATCATATTTGATAGTTATTTGAATTAATTGTGGCACAACTGGATCCTGTATTATGCCTATTTCTTTTTGTGGCTATTAGTAACTATATTCATGTGGATATTTATCTTTTAATCTGAGGTTTTTGATTACTAGATCATGTACAATAAAAAATATTCTGCCTTCAGAGAACTAAACCAAGTAAAAGCACTAAAATTCAAACTCTCCATTTAAATCAGTTTTTGTAAAATCAAATAGTCAATCTCAGCATTTCTACCTTGGCAAACATTTAGACAAAACTGTAGAAATATTAAGGTCCATTCATAGAAATTAAAAGATTATAGTCATTATATCATCCAATGCCATATGCCTTCCACTATTATTCATTGGTTCTTAAAAGTGTGTCCTTAGTATTTTGTTTTGCTCCAGATAGACCAATTAGCTGATGGAACAACAATGGAGATACTATACTAAATGCCTTTGGCGTTTTACTTTGAAAAAGATTAACATAACTCTTAAGTAGCAAAGTATTTAAAATATAGTTCTCAACGACCATTTTGGACCTTATCCAAGTGATAATGAAAGCAGAGTATGCTCATGCTCAGATGTAATATTCAAATACGGGCAAAATCTTCACAAGGAAAACTATCCAATTCTGATGGTGGATTCAAGGAAGACTTTAATTTCTTTCTTTATTTCTTCTTTAATCCAGGTGTGGGTCAATAGTTGACTATTCAGTTTCCATGAGTTTGCAGGCTTTCTGGGGGTAGCATTGTTGTTGAATTCTAACTTTAGTCCGTGATGATCTGATAAGACACAGGTGGTTATGGATATTTTTTGTAACTGTGGAAGTTTGCTTTGTTACCGAGGATGTGGTCAATTTTCGAGAAGGTTCCATGAGCTGCAGAGAAGAAGGTATATTCTTTCCTATTTGGGTGGAATGTTCTATAGATGTCTGTTAAGTCCATTTGGTTCAATACCTCCATTAATTCTCTTATTTCTCTGTTAGGTTTCTGTCTGATTGACCTGTCCATTGGTGAAAGAGGCGTGTTGAGATCTCCCACTATTAGTGTGTGCGGTTTGATGGCGTCTTTGAGTTTTAGTAATGTTTCTTTTACATATGTGGGTGCTTTTATATTAGGGGCATAGATATTCAGGATTGAGACCTCATCCTGATCAATTGTTCCTGTTATGAGTATAAAATATCCCTCTCCATCTCTTCTGATTGATTTAAGTTTGAAGTCAACTTTGTTAGAAATTAGTATGGCCACACCTGCTTGTTTCTTAGGTCCATTTGCTTGATAAACCTTTTCCCATCCCTTTACTCTAAGTAGGTGCCTATCTTTGTGGTTGAGGTGTGTTTCTTGTAAACAGCAGAATGTTGGATCCTGTTTGCGTATCCAGTCTCTTAGCCTGTGTCTTTTTATAGGTGAGTTGAGTCCATTGACATTAAGGCATATTAATGACCAGTGGTTGCTAACTCTGGTCACTTTTTTAGTCATAGGGTTTGTGTGTTTGCTTTCTTTTAGTTGCGCTGGTAAAGGGTGTCTAGAAGTTTGAGTTATTGTGGTCATTGTTGGTCTCCTTGGTTTGTGATTTTCCTTCTATTACTTTCTGTAAGGCTGGATTTGTGGCTACGTATTGTTTAAATTTGTTTTTATCCTGGAAAATTTTGTTTTCTCCATTTATAGTGAACGAAAGCTTGGCTGGGTATAGTAGTTTGGGCTTGCATCCATGTTCTCTTAGCTTCTGCAGTACATCTATCCAGGACCTTCTGGCTTTCATGGTTTCCATAGAGTAGTCAGGAGTAAGTCTGATAGGTTTACCTTTATAAGTAACTTGACCTTTTTCCTTTGCAGCTCTTAATATTCTTTCTTTATTCTGGATGTTTTGTGTTCTGATTATTATGTGGCGAGGAGATGTTTTTTTCTGGTCCAGTCTATTCGGTGTTCTGTATGCTTCTTGAACCTTCAAAGGAATCTCAAGTTTTGCCAATTAAGATATTAAACTCTTAATTTAAACCAGTAGCCTGTCTGTTACAAAAGGGCAGGATAAAAGCTAAAACATGGCTTGATCCCCAGATGATTATTGCTACAATTCACACAACTGTATTTTGCTAATGTTATAGCAAAAAAAATCCCTTAAAGGATTTTTTGTTAAATTTTACAAATGGCTCTTCCAATGGAGGAACTGCATATATGGCTAATAATAATAAAAAAAATATTATGGAGCATAATAAGGCTCCTTGTAAGCAGCTTATGAAACTTGCAAGTAGATCCAGATGCAAACGGATCTGACATGATAACACCAAGCTGACCTTTGCTAGGGCAAGGTGGAAAAGCCCTTGCAATGCATTATGAAAAAACCCGACCTATATATATTTGGGGTCGAGGATATGTTTATGCTTTTTTCACAGAAAGAAAATAAAAGCTGGGCCTGATGTCAAGGCTGCGCTGCGGACACAGAGGAGTCCCTGAGGCGATTGCAGAGAGGTCCTTAGTCTGGCTTTTCCTGCCCCCAAGGAGAGGAGTCCCTGATAACAGAACCTGCTGCTCCACTCTACAGGGTGTCAATTCTGATGGTGGAAATAAGTACTAAACAGAGAAATATCTAATCCATGTGCAAATGAAGACACAATTTTTTTCATATGTCAGTTCTTCCTAACAATAATTCAAAATATTAATAATTGCTTTAGGTATTAATAAAATTGTTATAAAGGTTTTGGGATCAGAAAAAGAATCACAGTAGCCAACAGAACAGGGCAATGTAACAAAGTTGGAAGATTGAACCTACCTCAAGTCTGGCTTAATGCAAAACCAACCAGCAATATAAAATGATTAATGGATAATCAAATGAATCTCAGAGCAGAAGACAATTGTGAGATCACACACATACACAGACACGTGCACGCACACACACACACACACACACTTATTTAGCATTATCACATAACCAAAAAGAATTAATGGCAAAATAAGAATCTTCCCAGTAGTGATGAAATAAGCATGCATTTACAACCATGAGCAAAACTAGAACCCTTATACTGTTCTTAGTTCATTAACTAAAATGAATCATAGATCTATCTTTAAAATTTAAAACCATAATATTCCTAGACGATATAAAGAGAATTACTGGATAACCTTGACTGATGATTAGTTTTTAGATAAAACAAATATTTTATCCATGAAAAATCTGTTAATGGATTTATTCAAATTTATTTTGTTTCTCTTTTCTTTTGAATGAGAACTATTAAAAGGATAAAAAGACAGTATTTGTTTCTAGAAAATATTTGAAAATGACTTTGGGATGTCTGAAAGAAAGTGTTAACAAAATATGCAGTAATTTGTAAAATATAACAATAATAAAGTAAACAACAATTAAAATTATACAAAAATATTTTTCACAAATATTTCACTAAATAAGATATGACACTGACAAATACACAGAGAGATGCTTGCTCACCTTGTGTGTGATCAAAGTCATGCCAATCAAGGCAACATCTGCTACCAATATATACATATCCACTTAGAGTGGTCCAAATTCAGAGCACTGACAACAAATGACATCAATGATGTGGGATACAGGAAATCATTCATTGCTGCTGGGAATAGAATAAAGATTATAGCATTACTAGAAGATAGTATCCCATTTCTTCATAATACCAACAATTCCATGATCATGCACCCCTCAAATCATCTTCTTTGATATATTCCCAAAGGACCAGAAAACTTATTCTCACATAAAAAATCTTGGGAACAAATGTTTATAAAATCTTTACTCAAATTTCCAAAATGGTGACTGGAGAGACAGCTTAGCACTGAAGAGCACTTGTGGTTCTTGCAGAGAATTAGAATTTGGTTGCTAGAAACCCTATCTCATGTCTCAAAAATATCAGTAGCTCTAGCTTCCAGCTCCTGGATGTGGATCTAATGCCCTCTTCTGGCCTTCATGTGTACAGACAAGTATTTACACATCAACATACATACATGCACATGGATAAAAATAAAATAAATTTTAAAAAATAACTATAAAATTCTGAAGTATGGATGTCATTAAAATATTATTTGGAAAAGAAAGGAAGAAAGAAAGGAAGAAAGAAAGAAAGAAAGAAAGAAAGAAAGAAAGAAAGAAAGAAAGAAAGAAAGAAAGGAGGAAGGAAGGACAAAAGGAGAGAGAGAAAGAGAGAGAGAGAGAGAAGTGTATCCACACTTGGTATATATAGTCTTTATTAACAGTCAATCTAACAGAACCTGTAATAACGTAGAAGATGAACATTTTAATATGCCTGTGGAGAGACTGTCTCAGTTATATTAATTGATATGTGAATACTCATCATAATGTTGAATGGGATCATTTCATAGTCTGAACCCTAGAGAAGATGGGAGGAGGGAGATGACATACTTTCATCTCTATGTTTCATGACCATAGATGTGATGCGACCTGTTGCTGTCACCTTCCCAACATGACAGTTTGTTCCCTGAACTGAGAACTGAAATATACCATTTCTCTCTTTGTTTGTTTGTGTCAAAACATTTTATCACAGAAAAAGGGAAAAGAAACCAGAATTTTTGAAAATGTGGACAAATTCTTCCCTTGCGAAACAGAAATATTGCATGATTGGTTTCACTGGCAAGGAAAAATACAAAAATCACACATGGTTGTACTTCATAAACAAAGTAGTTTCTCTTGTCATTCATTTGGTGTTAATTACATCTTAATTTTTAGTCAAATTTTATCCCCAGGAAACAAGAGGTACATTACCCATTCATAGTTCTTTCCACTGTTTATTCCAATTTCTACTAAAAGTTTTGGCTAAATTTAAACTAAAACTTGGATTTAAACCTGAGCTTTAAAAACAGAAGTTACATGTGGAAGATTGATTTGACTCACAGTCTCAGAAATCCCAGTCCATCATGATGGGGAAAGCAGTTGAATTCACTTCACTGTACGGCAGAAAGCAAAGAGAGAGAAAGAAAATGGCGATAGTCATATTCAATGACCCACAACAAGTGACTTTCTTCTGCTAGCTCAACCCTATCACCTAAAGTTTTAATAACTTTTCCAAATTAATGCCACCATCTAGGGACCTAGTAAATACCAAATACCTTAAGGCTTGTGTTTAATATTCAAACTATACCACCTGGGTAGAGAAAGCAATTGTCTTAGGAAGATGGCTTCAAGTACAACAGCTTGAAGTCATGTCTAGCAGATAGCTTTCTGGTCTTCTGAAATGTTAGTATCAGGATTTTAAAGTAACGTCAAGTTTTAAGTAATGGTATTATTTCAAAGACAAAAAAAATCTCCTGATTATCGACATTAGATTTTCATAATGGTCCTTTGTTTGTCCTCTTAAAAAAGTTTAGGTAGGAAAAGAAATTGAAATCCTTAGTGGAAAGGAGAAAACTGAAATAAAAGAGTCGGAAGTCCCAGAATGTAAACTTGGACTGCAGATAAGAATTAAGTAGGAAGGGGCTTGAAAGATGGCTCAGAGGTTAAGAGCATTGCCTGCTCTTCCAAACGTCCTGAGTTCAATTCCCAGCAACCACATGGTGGCTCACAGCCATCTGTAATGAGGTCTGGTGCCCTCTTCTGGGCTACAGGCATACACAGAGACAGAATTTTGTATACATACTAAATGA
Source organism: Microtus obscurus (assembly GCA_963919715.1). Lineage (NCBI taxonomy): Eukaryota > Metazoa > Chordata > Mammalia > Rodentia > Cricetidae > Microtus > Microtus obscurus. Next base: position 83,724 of record CAWTZC010000466.1, read on the forward strand.
ATAAATATTTTTAAAAAAAGAATTAAGAAGGAAGGAAATATTTAAATCAAATGGAAATCAATCTATTCACAAATTCAAGAGGGTTCGAATCTCTGATTACAATAATTTCTTTGGGGATATATAGTATTTTTCTCATTGCCATGGGGGAAAATCACCTGGTGAAAGCAGTAAAATAAAAAGTATTTATTTGGTTAACAGGGGCAGCTCACTATAGTAAGTATAGTATGCTGGAAGATGGTGACTCCATCTACGTTCATAAAGCAGAGAGAGAATTCTGGTGCTAATAACTTAATTAATTCATTTATTAATTCTATCTTAATCAGTCCTGGACTCTGGGTAGTGAGATGATATGTCTACATTTAAAGTAGGTTTCACCACCTCAGTTAACTTAATTTAGAAAATCCTTCACAGTCATATCCAGAAGTTTGTCTCCTAGGTAAATCCAGGTCTTGTCAAGTTGACAACAAATATTGCCATATTAGATCCATAAGGATGGAAATTTCTATTTAATATGAATAATAACATAAAGTCTGTAATATGAATAATAACATATACTTTCTTGAATTACAGATACAAAATGAGATACGATGAAATTTGCTTCAACAAAATGTTGTTTACCTGCCTTGCATGGATAATTTATCTTCTCCTTAGTTTCACTTTAGATTCAGGAATAAATTTTGTGGGTATTAGGTATTTTTGATAGATAATAGTTTGAATCATGTAATTATTCTTTATTTCTGAGAACTATATTTAATTCTTTGCATTTTACTACATTAGCAAACATCTATTTTTCTGCTAGGCACTTTTGTTATTATATATACATTTATAAGACACGGCATAATAGATGCTTTTGGAAAATACTTTTAGTTTGATAATCAGAAAAATGACAACCTTCATAAAACTTATATGATTATTAAATGTAAAGTTGGGTTGCCATTTTTTTCTTTCTGTGTGACACATTTTTCCATGACCTATAAGGCATGGCAATACCATAAAATAGATTTTCAAATATAACAGAGACCTGAAGAATCACTTTTTAGTAATCCTGTATGGAAGAAATGACATTGAATATATATGAGAAAGCTGCACATAATCATAGATAATCTAATAATGTTCTACAACATAGTAATTGTTCACAAGGCCAGTTAAGAAATTTCCTCCAGACTTTTCTTGCATTCTTTAAACAAACACTTTCTTTTGAGATATCTGCTCAGCTTTTGTACCTGAAGAAAATGTCTTCAAATCTCAGGTCTGTATCTGATACCCACTTTTTACATGCAAACATATAGAGCAGATTTCATATAGAATATTTTTAGTGCCATTTTACATGCTTGCAACTTAATATTTAAATACATTATTTTTGCAACGGTTGCATCTCTACCAAACTCTATTCTCCAACAGAGCAGGGCACAGGCAGATCATTATTACTCTGGTGCCAAATGCAAATTTTGACTCATAATGGATGCTCAATAAATATTTATTGAAGCAGTCATAAATGACATGCCATTTGTAAAATGACATATGGGAACTATCCAACAACTTTGATAGTTTCCAGAACAATGTCTCTGATGGTGTGGGTCAAATTCATGGTCTTTAGAGTCCTTGCAATCTTCAGCTCGTTCCCAAGTGTAAGTTTTCCTGGATTTTTATAGCTATATCACCAAACAACCATGTGTATTCATGTCAGAGAGAGAAAGAGAGAGAGAGAGAGAGAGAGAGAGAGAGAGAGAGAGAGAGAGAGAGAGAGAATCACTACAAAGCGAGATTAATGTCTTGAAAGTATGAAAGAAGGGAAGCAAATCCCTGGTAAAGCCAAAGGATTAAAGCACTGAAATGTAAAATATGGGGACAAATTTCATAATAGTCATTCTCACTCATACTTGACCCTGTGTAATTTTTAAGCACAAAATCATAGAGACACATACTGACATCCTTGTTATTTTGTATTCAGAGATGCATGCCTTCTCTGTTTGAAACACATCATAGCTATGTAAGAGTATTATAATTATTAACTCAAGATATGAAAATGAAGTTAATAATGACACATAAAGTCCTAAGTATATGAGCAAATACATTTACTAAAGTATGTATTAACTCTTTAACGTTTACAAAATTATTACAATGTGGACACATCTCCTACTCCCATAAGGAAGGGCACTGAGTCTAAAATAAAGGAATTTGGGATAGCATCTCACAAGCATTTGGTCTACTACCATACATTTCCTCTTTATTCATTTAGCACTTGCATGGAAGTTGGGGGATATCAATAGGAGAGTCAGTTTCTATGAATATAGAAACATATGGAGTTCAGATGCCTTGTATCAAGTCATGGAGCAGAAAAACCATCTCATGGTTGACCCATCATCTCATTTCATTAATATATTTCTGACAAAAAGATTTTTAACATCTTACTTAAGCCCTCACAGGTTGAGCCAAGTTGTTACCGGATGCTACATGTTGCTCTAACAAATACATCACCCCTGCAATAGCATCTATGTAGCATGTTGGGGTTGGTCAATGTGTTAAGTTGAAGCAAACAGAACTAAACAATAGCTATGCAGGAAAGAAAAACACTCAAAAGAAAGATCATGTCTTGTCATAATAACAGTAGAAAAAAGGCATCATTTTTCCGAGAGTCAACTACAGAATCTGTGTCTCAGTGTCTCTGTATTTCAGGTTTATGTATTTAAACTTAGCATCAACCAAGGACAGCTCTGTCTTAGGATACATTCAAATCAAGATCCTAAGACTAATGTTGTAAAGCACAGTGTTTGAATTTACAACGAGTATATTGTCACACAACCAAAGAGTTCATGTAAGCAATTTATTTTCTCCATGTAGTCAAGATAAACAGGATGCCAAAACATAATGAGAAGCTACTGCACAGTTTCATGAGAACTTGACATATTCAAAGTCTATAAAATCAGCCCCTTATGTCCCTGTAGGCAGATGTGCAGGCAAAGCCAAATCTTAATCAGAAGGTTGCTTCATAGACATGGAATCAGATGCAGGGCGTTTGGTGATTCATAGGTCAAACAGTACAGCTCCCCACACGGTGAGCTTGCCAACGAGAGCAAATATGCTATAGCAGAGTTTTGCCTACGATTGAAGTCACAGTGGTGAAGCCATCTTTTCCAGATCTGAAGTAGCTTTACTGTGAGGACTAGAAAAAAATTAAAAACCATAGATAAAGGCTTAGGCTTGCTCTCTCCTTCTGCTATTTGTTGGTTCCCACTGTTTGTTTCTGTTTGCTGGCCTCTTTAGTTGAGTTCTATCTTCTTATCCACTTATTCTATGTTTATATCTGTTACTTCATTATTTTGAACTCATTTGTCATGTTTTTGTTCTAGTCAGACACAATTGGCCTGTTGCTTAGTTCTGGAAGGGAAATCTTGATTCAATAATTCCTTCATTTTTGAGGCATCGTTATAAAAGGTCCCAAACCTCACAATAGAGGAGATATTTTCAAATATTAATTTTTTTAAAAAAGAGAACTGTTAAATTTTTCTGGTAATTATTTACCAGGGCTTACTCAAAACTTCTTTGTCAAACTTTAAATTTTAACTAAATTTCTTTTTGGTTTTGTTAGAGTATTCAACCATGTTTTATTTCCTAATTTAGTACTTTTTACATCTATGTAGTGCGCACTTTGGTCTGCAAGTGACTTAAGTGTTATAGGTAGTTATTCGTTATTATAGTCACTTCAACACACAGGACATCTCCCAAAGATATCGTCAATGCATTTTTAAATAACGGACACAAAATTAATAAGAATACAAGTTAAATTGTATTAAATTGTTTATGTCCATAGCCCCCAAAAGAAGCTAACCCTGTTTTATATATCCTGCTATCAATATGTATTAGTCTCTACACCTCACTTTATTTTTTTGGTTTTTCTTTTTTTTTTTGGTTTTTCGAGACAGGGTTTCTCTGTGGTTTTGGAGCCTGTCCTGGAACTAGCTCTTGTAGACCAGGCTGGTCTCGAACTCACAGAGATCCGCCTGCCTCTGCCTCCCAAGTGCTGGGATTAAAGGCGTGCGCCACCACCGCCTTACACCTCACTTTATACACAATGTTGTCACATTTCTTTCATGACAATAAAACAAATCACATTAGCCATCAACAGTACTTTGCAGACACAGTAGTACTGGTTCACACATGAATTCACAGAGACTGTGATGGTGTTCACAGGACCTGCACAGATACAAGCCAGATGGAGTCCCAAAGTAGAGAGTATGGAGTGAAGACAGGGTCTCAACTCTAACAAAGAAACTATTTGTAATGGAGATCCATTGGCAACGGGGAAAATAAAATCAGTATTCCCCAATGAAATCTCACTGAGAATTTCAATGACACTCTAGAATAAGCCCCAGGCCCATGAGTAGCTGGCCAACAGAGAAAAATAATAGGTTGAATTTTTTTATTTATTTGCTTAGTGTTTATTCATTTGTTAGACTATAGAGTTCATGAAGGCAAGATTAGTGCTTTCTTAATCTTTTTTTAATAAGAGGAAGAAACAATTCTATGCCTGAGGTTTATAATTTACCCACCTGAATATTCTTTGAATGAGTCAAGAAACTTAGAATTTCAGGGGATTTCTGAGAAACACTATTTTATCACTTTATGAAATATGTGGAAAAACTAATAAAATTTAACATTATCATATCAGTGCTTAATGCTTTATTAGGTAAATTATTTTCATACATAGTTGTTTAGTAATATAGATTTACATCGAGTGACTTGGATTTTTCAAAAAAAAATTATCATACAGGGTTATAAAATTTAATTGAAGGATGAGAATATGAGGATAAATAAACTATCACTAATCTTCTAGTCTTTGCAAAAACCAACTGTCAGAATGGCTGGAATCAGACAAAGAATTTCAGATAATGAGGGATATTATCAAATCTATTTTCACAGCAGGAAACAGGAAAACAGACAAAGTAAATTCAGTGGGAAACCTTCTGCACAGATCTGCTGTCAGCTGGGAACAAGGAAAGGGACAACACTTGTCTTATATTTATGTGGCTGTTACAAAGGAGAGAAGGAGAATACGATAAGGACACGGCATTGACCAAGGTGGATTCAGAGGAGCACACTTTATTCTTCTTGTTGCCTACTCCTGAGACATCTCACCAGTTAAGACTGACTGTGTGCTGTGATGCCAGGTCCTTTTTAAGCAGTGGCCTTGGCAGACCTGTGTTGCCCCTCTGATCTCTGCTTCATAGGTAATAGTGAAAAATACTAACAGCAGTAACACCCATAAATGGAGGACTTGCCCTTTGACATATATGTTGTCTATTGAAGTTCTCACAGCAAACCTATAAAGGAGTACTACCCACAGTCTGCAGAAGAAAGGGCAATACAAAGACTAACAGGTCTAACAAGACTATTCCTAGAGTAAAAAATTAGAGACTAGTAACTCACACTATGAGTTCCCTTGAAGCTATGATTCATGTTTAACCCTAAAGTGATGATTATATTTAAAAATGATATGTTAGTTCCTCTTTACAACACCAGGGGCTACATAGTGTCCAGCAGCAACTCTGTTGAGATCAGCGTTTACACAGCTGAACCACCCTTTTGATGACAGAAGAACACTTGACCACAAACAAGCAGTCACTTTAATCTTTGTAGGATCAAAATACAGTTTACTGACAATATTCTTCTCACTTTCTTGGTCTTAGCATTTTAATGTATAAAGAACTTTAAGTAAATTAATTATAAAATATTGTGATACTGTCTATAAATTATTTGGTCTGATTAGATATTTGGTAGGCTAAAAAATACATATATTCATCTTATACAAACAGAGATGAGATTTTTAATTTTAACTTTCTATCTAAGAAAGGTTTCAAGATATAAGAGGCAGGGAAATAGTCAATTCAATCTTCTTCCAGATGTTTGGGCTTAGAGAGAGCCAGTGCTCTTTTGCCAGCTGGACGGCAGTTGGATTGGGAAAGGATAATTCCCATCAGGAACCTTGAGTAAGTCATCACTGTAGCCTTCAAGACAGAATAGGAGAGAGATCTCTAATCCAAAGCTTTAGAGAGAGAAAAGTGCTTCTACTCAGAGAAGGCACAGGACGCTGCAGACCTGATGTCTTAAAAGAGATTATGAAGATTTGAACAATGAGGCACAGTTAGTGCCTCTCTAGAAATCAATAGGCAATTACTATTTTACTGCTTCAGTATATGTATGTAAGTCTCTATCTGCTTTTTAGAATACCTGTTTGTCCAAACCAGAGCAACCTAGTCCAATTTCTCTTCCCCAGGGCATCATCTTTACGGGACGTTTTAGCTCAAGATACAAAACATGCCACCAATATCTTGGAATGCAGATCTCCTTTATTTTTTCAGATATGGGTCACATTTTTCTTTACACTTGATAATTTTTTTTGCAATGAAATACCCAAGGAAAGCATCTAAAGGGAGAAAAAAAAATGGTTCATGATTCCAACTTTCAGTCTGTTATAACTGAGTGGCTCTATTGTTTCTAGACCCAGAATGAGACAAATATCCATTATGTCTATAGGGTATAGGAGAGGAAGGATGCTCACCTTGACGTGGCCTGGAAGCAGAGAGAGGCAGAAGGAAAGTCCAAGTTTCCATTACTTCCTAAAAAAAAGCATATCTCCAATGTTCTACATCCTCTAGCTAGCATTCATATTCCCTACCTCCCAACAATTTATATTATGAATCGCTGAATGGATTGATCCACTGGTGAAACCATTTTATGATCAATAATATCTCAGTGATTGGATCCAGCAGAGGTAGATCAGGATTTTTAACAACAGAAAACTTTCACAGGGCATTTCGGAGAAAAACCCTAACAGAATCCCAGTCCTCTAAGAGAGAGATCTAGTTTTGTAATTCTTAGATAAGTTGCTGGGAGCTAAAGTCCTAACCTGGCTCTTTGCCTAATGATGGGGGCAGTTTTACCCAATCACAGATTCCTTTTAATACCTTCCAGCTGCTTGGATCCCTATCTTTTGGTCTAGATTTCCATGCCCTTGACAGCTTTCTTTAAATATGCCCACCGTCATCCTTCTCATAATGAATGTTTTTGACTACTCTTGTGTCGGTACCCTTTCCTTTGGAGGTTATGTTGGACTGGACAGACTTCCACCTAGGTCTAATGTCTTTCCTGCACTCAGCTTTCCCTGAGACTTTCTGTTTACTTCATTCTATTTCATCACTGGATCTTGAGCAGACAAATCACACACAGGACCCCATAAATCCAAACTATTGAATATGCAGACAGATACTGAACTCTGGTCAGTGTGTGTGGTTGCACAATCCCACATGCCAAGAGTACTGTTGGCACACTTTCTTCAGCAAGGGTTCTTCTTCCTGGAAATAATCACAAACAGAAGTATTACATTTTGCAACACCCTGGGAAACCACTTGAATTATTCTGTGAGAGCAAGGAAGATATCAAGTATCAGTCCTGGAAACAATTCTTGTTGGGAAAAAAAGAATAAAACAAAACACCTCCGCATTATCTTCATCACAGCAGTGTCTTCCCCTATATCTAAGAGGAAAGAGGCAGCCTTGTGTTGCATTACACGTTTAGATAGGTCCTATTTATATTTATTGCTCGAATCGTGAAGACCAATGAGAAATAGCAGGGCTTACTCACTAGTAATAACAGGATACATTCTCAAGGCAAATTTTTAATCCTGTTTATCAGACCCTTGGCAATCCCAGAACTGGAGGCTGCATTTCATTGTCTTCGTTTTAGCCAGTGAAAGCTCACTTTGCCGAAAACATTCAACATTAAAATAAGAGCTACAAATTAGTATATTTGCACATGTAGATATATGTGTAGCTATGGCTATACATTTACTTATATTTATCTTTTCTACATTTTACAAAGTGTCTTTTGGCACCTAACATCTCCTTACTTCCCCCTTTAATACAGAAAAAGCTGAAAGTGCCTTAATAGAAACATATAGACAAATGGAGTCCCAGAAACAGACTTTGTGTCCAACCTTCCTGTCTATCTCCAGAGATCTCTTTCTCCACGCTCAGCTCTTAGCCACCATTCCTTTTCCATGTTATTTATAAAAAGAATAATTTATAGTTAACATATATACTTAAAAGAATGACACAAATCACAGCTCTCCAAAGCCTCCCACACAGTAAATTATGATGCTAGTCTTTTACATATCATTGAAAAATATTATTCACTCTGAAGATAACTTTAGAATGGGAAAAAATGTGTATCACCTTTCTTCACCTGAACTAGGGAAGTGGTGACAGAAACGTTAATATATGTCTTTGAAAAGGAGTACAGCTATTTTCTTTCTTTGTTCACTGAGATAGAACAGTGTCACTGGCCATCTCTGAAGTAAGAGCCGTTGGTTGCCACAGGACTTGGAAGTATACAGTAACCATAGGAGAGACTCACACTCATGCTGCTTGCTGTCTAGTAGTGAAAGTTGCAAATGCATTTAGCAGATTTAAAGAATTGTGTGCTTGCCAGGCAGTGGTGGTGCACACCTTTAATCCCAGCGCTCAGCACTCTCTGAGTTCAAGGTCAGCCTGGTCTACAAGAGCTACTTCTAGGACAGGCTCCAAAGCTACAGAGAAAACCTATCTTGAACCCCCCCCCCAAAAAAAAAGGAAAGAATTGTGTGCTTTAGCAAGGGAAAATGTCACTCCACTACTGGAGGCATAAAATCCTTTGTGGAATCAATGTATACAAATAGGGGCTACAGGAAAAATATTTATTTGCTAGGTGAAGATGTTATACTGAAAGAAAGATTAAAAAGTGAACCTGCAAAGAATATTCTGCACCTGGTATGGAAGCTATATGAGATCTGTGCTATGAGGAATCACAGACATCATCCTGAGATGTTTCTACTCATTCCGATGGGGAAGAAGTAAGTAGGAAACTCTCCAATATATACAAATAAAACACAGAAAGACCTCCTGCAATCAGACGTCCATCTTCCTAAACTAGATATCAAAAATGTGAATCACGAGATTAAGTTTTTGACTGGAGTAATTTCCCTGAGGCTCAATATCAGGAATCAAGCTAAGGGAACACAGAAGGGAGACAGAGAAAGAGAAATGCCATTGTGGATGTTAGATGTATGTGGTGGCATCCATCATGGTCAAGTTGGGAAACACCAGGAGTTAGATTGTCCTCCCGGGCAGGAGGATTCCGAGGCTTTGCTGCCCACACTCTGTTCTCCATCTAGTCTACCTTCAACCCTCAAAGTACCAGTCTTTCCTCTGTAGCTTATACTTTGACCCTCCGCAGCTCCTCATCAGATGGAGGGCTGAAGCAAATTTAGCTAGCATAAGGAACCATGCCCAGGCAAACTCTTAGGTGGGCCGATTTGATAGAAGTGGGATCATTTTTCTTCTCCGAAAATGTAAACCAGCCTGTTCTTTCTGGGAGGCACCACTGGAGACCCCCTGGGTAGGTGCCATGAATTTTAAGTCATTAGGGTTTTGCCCCTTGTCATCTCCTTCAGTGAGCCTGCCTCCATGGTAAATCTGAAACATGCCCGGAATCGCATAAGCCATGATGGAGTCCTGCTGCTTCCCGAGAGGGCAGGCTTTTAAAAGCTGGGGCTTTCTAATTGCAGTCAATGGGTTTCCTTCGAACGCTTATAGAGCTGAAGAGAGCAAACAGTGTGGTTGTTATTTGTCCTTTCTGGAAACTAACGCATAAAGAAGCAAGGTCTACCTTCCAAGGCTTCCATCTCTTTCTGCGGCTCCAGATTGCAAATGACATCCCGGTGTGGGATGCATTAAGAGCCTTTGTGTCCCCTATCAGCCAGAGGCCTGTTTAGTGTACACTCGGGCGGTCCTCATTACGAGGAGTAATAGGCAACATGTTTCCTTGAGATTTGTTATCTTTTCTCACTCAGCCCCAGCCAGTGTGTCTCCTGGGCATTTTCTGGGTCTTGCTTTGGTACAATAATGTGGAAGGCAAGATAGTGGAGTGGTGTTTGTTACAGGATTCCCAGATGCAAGCTTGACATCTGCTGGGAATTCGGGAACTTTCTTTGAACATAATTAAATACCATCGCAGTTTTCCTTCAGTCTTCCCTCAAAGATCTCATTAGAGAAAGGAAAGAGTCTAACGTGAAACCTATGTGGGAAAATGTTGAACAATGTGAGCTAATTCAGCCTCAATTTACACATATATCTCTGCTGGAAAACAAACCGTGACTCATTATTTTCTTACCTCTGCAATCTGTCCTTCCTCTCTCCTTCCCTCCCTCTCTCCTTCCCTCCCTCTTTTGCTCTCTCTCTTCCTTCTTCCCTTCCCCTTTTTTCCTTATTGAAGGAAGCATGCCTACTAAATGGTTCAAGAGAACTAAGAATAAACCTCCTGATCTTTTTTCTTTATTTTCCTCCTTCCTCTCCCTCACTCTCTCTTTCTTTCAGCACATCTTATTATTTATACAATAAAGCGAAAAAACAGGTATCTGCCTTAAAATGAATTTTAAATTATCATTTAAATTATACCCAGAAAACACAGCAGCACGCTGAGTGGAGACAATGGTTGTGGTGAATGTGCCTGGGTATAATGCTCGTCCCTGCTCTGGTGTTCCTAAGAATTTTTCTCTTGGTTTCCTTTGCTTATCTATAAAGTGGTGACTGCGACATTTAATCACAAGATTATTGTGATATATGAAGAATGGAAGGCCTAGTAAATAGGTCAACATATGATAACCGCTTATTTTCCACTTGTCTTAGATAATCATTTGAAAGGGGTTAAGCAGTTCTTGTACTGGAAATAATTTAGTGTTAGGTAATTTTATAACCATCTGCAACAAGAATAAACTGGCCACAGGCTCATAAAATATAATAGCTCCAGAGTGATAGGAACCCCCTGTCTACAGAGAGTAGGAGCTAAACAATCTTAAGTAGTATGCCATTGTGGTAAAACTAATTTGGGGTTGAGGGTTAGCTGAAACGTGAGTCTGAAGGCTTCCTTTCTTCTATTCTGTTGATCTAGCATCCCATAGAGTCAATTCCCGAGGTGCTCTCATTGTTATCTCTGTTACTCCAGATCCAAGTACTGTTTTTGCTGCTTTTCATCCAAGTAATTCTTTGAAACAGGGTCCTACTATGTTGCCTTGATTGGCTTTGAGTTCCCAAGGAGGCCCATTAAAGCCCTTGTGGAATGATATCACCTCGGTGTCACCTGAGTATTGATTGCAATTTTGAGATTGGAATAGCCATGATTACCCACAAGAGACCCTCAGAAGATTGGACCTGCTACCCAAATGTAAAAGGAACAGAGTTCATGAGATGAAACATGAAGTAACTCATGGGCTCCCTTCCCTCCCCAAGGACATACAAGGGGTTAATAATTGCTGCTGGGTGAGGGGTACAGTTCGATGGCGCAACTGTTATTATTTCCCCATGTTCCTATAAGTATTGCCTTATCTCTCTCAAGTTCCTGTAAGAAACCCATATAAAGTCATTAGATTGCCAAAGCTACACTTGGGTGGAATGATTCCTTTGACTTGCAGAGCCTTCTACATCTGGGTGAATAGAAATGAACATCTGGAAAAACTAATACAGTGATGGCTTGGTCCTCATGAGCTTCTGTCCCCTCTTTCTTGGGTGCTGAGATGATAGGCATGCTATAGCAACCACATATGCCACCAGCAAAACTGACACACACTTCTCTGGCCAGGCTACAAGTTTCTGTCTTTCCAGTCTAAATGTTGCCGCTGATTTCTTGTTGACCCTCTGGGTTAAATCCCCACATGGCATCCTGGGCGTTTAACGTTTGCCACCTGAAAGTCTGTGAAATGATTTACCTGCAAGCTAATATATCCCTTTACCTTTTGATTCAGCCATGCACTCTTAAGGAAGAGACAGAATGAACACAGGACCTTTGTCAGAAGATAGCAGAACAGCTTTAATGCTACATTTTTTTCAATTTCCAGCTAAAGTCTCATAAACATAACCTTTGTGAGGCACGTGCCTATTAGCCTACAAGTCCTCAGAGTTCTACTCACTTCCCAGTATGTTCCAAGCTTCTCCCATACTTGTTGAAATGACCCCCATGGAATATTTTCCAATGCTTCTGTCCTTATATAATCGCATCAAGTCTGACACTGCCAATTCTCCATGATAGGCTTTGAGAAAATCATCTTAAAAGAGGAAAAGCATGTTAAAAGGAGGAAATGTTTGTTTTACCACCTTCTTTCGGGAGTTTTAGCCCTAGGTCTCCTCTGTATTTTCATACTTCTGGGCCATTAACCAAGCATTGTAATTTGGTGTGAGGGTGGGATGAAGGAAGGCTGCTGAGAGAGAGTCAGAGAGAGAAAGGGAGGGGAAGAGAAGAGGGAGGAAGGGAGGGAGAGAGAGAAGGAGGAAGGGAGGGATGGAGGGAGGGAAGGAAAGACAGAGAGAGAGAGAGCGAGAGAGAAGACTGTACCATTGACTGTCAGACCCCCCCCCCCAGTAATCTACTTTTTTCCCATATGGGTCTTCATACCCTAACATTTCTACCACTTCTAAACAGTGCCACCACCTGAGACCAAACCCTTGGAGGATGAGCACTTGATGACGTTCTAGAGCCAAACTAATAGCCTTGTGAATAACCTAATCTCCAATGTGTTCCTTCTTTTTTTCTTCCTTCCTGTATAGTTCTCTTTGTAGCTTTCTGACATGGTAGGAAATTATTTCAACATCCTTAAAAATTCAGAAGAACTTCACAGTCTGATAGGAGTGGACAAAGCTGGGGTGTGAAAAAATGCACAGGACGTATTACACAGAAAGAGGTGGCTGTCTAAGGGCTTGGTTTTGGAAGCCACTTCCTCTAGATTTGCTGATTTCTTGGCAGAGTGATCATTGTTAGAAATGGTATTTAGTTTCACATCAATAGATTTATTGTAATTAAAATTAATCAAAGCATTTAGGGGATTTTATGAACCTTGGTTTTGGCATGAGATCTATGACAATAAGGAAAAGGCTGTTAGGTTGACAGATAGACCATATGCCTAGAAATATTATCCAGAATGCAAGACTTTTGGCAGTGCAAACAAAGGCATTCAAATCTCTTGCTGAAGGATATTCCAATAAAGTGAATCTGAGTTGCCAAACCATTATGTAAAGCCAAAATACAGGTACATTATTGGTTATTGAACTGTAAAATATGAATTTTAAAACCACCTCTACAAAGGTTATTATTATTGCATTACTTTAATGTGAAATTATAGTCATCATTGTCTATTTCTGTCTAACAAATAGACATAAACTTAAGTCACTGACAACACACATTTATCAATCCACAATTTCCATGATCAGGATTGTGAGCCCAGATACCCTGGGTTTTCTACAAGGCTGTAACCAGGGTTCCAACTGGGCTGTGTTCTCATCTGCAGGTCTGACTGGAGAAGACTTGCTCTCCTTGCTCTCCAAGCTCACACAGGCTGTTTGTTATTCAGTCAATTACCCTCACCTTTTCCTGGCTGTAAATTAAGGCCTAACTTCAGTCACAAACTCCAAGGGTTTGGTCTCAGGTGGTGGCACTGTTTAGAAGTGGTAGAAATGTTAGGGTATGAGGGCCTTAAACTAACTTGACATACCAAAATTTCCAGAATGACTTTGGAACTTGTTGAGCTGGCCTCTAGGGGCTTTTGGCTGGCAAAATGGAGTTGCACAGAGAGTGACAAATTTTTTCATCTTCTCCATTGTACTGTGTCATGTAGAAGCTGATCACCGTCCCTTCTCAAAATAAAAAGGAAGCAAATACACTGAACTATGAACTAATTAGCTCTGCTTAATCAAGCATAGCACCAGTATTTTTAATCTAACTTCTTCCTTGATTATCATTTTGGTTGTGTCTTCAATCATAACTTTTTTCCATTTAATTGGGTGTTTGAACTTTACCTATTATTTTAGAAAAATAATTAAAGCTCATGACATTGGAAAATTGAGATATAATTTGAAAATATTCTCAGTTAAAGTATTTGTCATTTAATTTTGTATTTGTGCTTATTTTATAGCAAAAAAATTAAACATTTGTGTTTTTTGTTTTTAGAGACAGGGTTTCTTTGTAGCTTTGGTGCCTATCCTGGAACTAGCTCTTATAGACCAGGCTGGCCTTGAACTCACAGAGATCCGCCTGCCTCTGCCTCCCCAGTGCTGGGATTAAAGGCGTGCGCCACCACCGCCCGGCTAAAATTAAACATTTGTGAAGCTAAGTATTTCCTTTATGGATTTGAACAGCTGTCTTTTCTGATTGAGAGAGAAAAAAAGTATCCATGCACTAAAATGGAAGAAGGAAATATATTTGTTCATTAGTCAGTAATGATAACAATCAAAGTACCCACATCAAATGTAATTTAAATAAAGATGTATTATGCATAAGCTGAACAGTATTGCCCTTCACATGGATATGACAGTTCATAGTCAATGTGTGTATAATTATGTGTATATAATTCCCAGTGTCATCCTGTACTCATGTACACATATCCACAGGACTCAACTCTAAAATTTATTAATGCAAATTCAACTCTTCTCCGATTCGGAATCAAGAGGCTGAATGTGTTAAGTAGTTTTATGACACGCTGTTGCACCGTTCCCTTTCAGTGATGTATTAAAGAAGCATTGGGGACTACTCGGAATGATTCAATTATTTCAGGAGACCACGTGAGGGCTACTGTGAGGAACGTCTGTGAGTGTGATACCCACATGCTGATACTGAAGCAGAGTCTCCCATTCCAGACAATCATTTTTATGCTTGAATTGTATTGATGGCTTTGTTTCTTTTTTCTTGAATAATGTCTATCAAGTATATATGCCTTTGCAGAACAAACTCCACCTACCTATTCCCTGCAGAACAGGCCACATGTAAAGGATAGTTTTCAGTACTTTTCTTTATACAGAATTAGTTCATCAAATTGTGTTCCCATGAAGGATGAAAATTTGTTCCTTTCTTCAAATTTTACTTGTATGAATAAAATTTGGCTTATATTCTGGAGTATAGAAAGAATAAATATCTTTGCTATGTTTATCAGACTGTGGCCTAAACCTTTACAGGAGCTAATACTTTCTATTGGCAATAGTCAAGGCTAAGTCTCCTCTCAGAATAATTTAGATTTAAAGACTAGTAGAGGACAGTGATCATTGCCCATCATAATTATTACTAATTTTAGTAATTGGATAGAGTGATGGTCAAAATGTGCTTTAGATTATTGCTCTTCACACATTTTTAGAGCTACTGATGTTTGTCTTTCTACAATAAAATAAAGCATGCAGCAAGCTTGCTGTCACTTGCCTACAAGATAAGACTCAAATAAGGAACCAGTCGAAATGATCTTGTCACACTTGGTTTATATTCTAAGGAAATGCAAATTAAGAGTTTAGTTAATAGTGATGCAACAATTCTGGTTCACTCCTTGTGACAGAGGTACAACAGCAAAGTAAGATTGTAACAACCAAGAAGCTGCGTGTATATACATTTCTTAATAATAGACTACTTTCAGAATCAGGCCAAGACTTTGAACAAGGTACTTCTTTTAACACTTCCAAATTGCTAGTTTCGTTCATTTATTTATTCCTTCCTTCCTTCATTCATTTAATCACCCAAGCAAATCTCACTGAATGGCAGCTTTGCCATACACCATAAGCAAGACCTTGTGTACACAGGAGAGCTAGGTTCATAAGTTTTCACAGACTTTACTCAGATCTTTCCTAATTTCTTTTCCTGTGAACAAAAATTGTTGGCTCACTCTGAACTGTCATTGCTTTTATTCTATTAGTATCATTATGAAAATATTTACAGGTAAAAAACTAAGTTTTTCAAAGGCATGCAGACTGAACCATACATCCCCTTAATAGGCTTATCTCTTAGATTTCTTCTTGCCAAAATAAATGGATATAAACCTCAAGGGGCCATTCTTACTCAATAGTAAAACACAGACGTTATTGTAAGGAGATGAAAATGTATTGCAAACGGAAGAGAAGAGCCCTGCAGCAGGATACGAGTCATTGCAGGCCTTCGGTGCCGAGCAGCTGGTAACAGGCATGCTGCTGAGGGTATTGAAGCGAGAGAGGCACCCCTGAAACTTGGTGGATTCTAAACAAAGAGCCCAGGTTTTTAAAAGACAAAGTGAAAACTGAACCTTAAGAAATTTAGACTAAAGGACCGAAAATTCTGTGCAATCTTTGCTATATCATCTAACCCATGAAAAGAGCTATGTTACTCCCAAAACAAATGAGACATCAATGCAGTGGAGTATGGACAAGAGAGAATTCTTTCAGTGAGAAATATGAAGTTGTTACTGCTGTATATGTCTTATGCTTCTTTTTTAATATATACACTGGCAGGCACACACACACACACACACACACACACACACACCATGTACCAAACTTTCTAGAGCTCACAATCAATCATTCGAAATTTAATCAGTCTAGAATAAGTAATAAAATCATTCTTTTGAATAATGTATGTGTGTGTGTGTGTGTGTGTGTGTGTGTGCGGTACATGGCACATGTGTGTGCTTATTGTGTGTGCATGCATACATGTTTCCATGTACGTATGAGCCTGTATGGTTATGAATGTGGCTTCTTTAAAACCCTATTCAGTTGTGGCAGATAATGATGCCGTATATGGTTTTGAATGTTTTCTTACAATAAGTATCATCATGTGTGGAGATTATTATTCACACTTGGAATGAATTGTTAATGAACTCATAGAAGTTCATAAACTGCCCACTAATTGTAGTTTGATAGCCTTGGATACGTATTCAAACTCACATGCCCAACATGTATAGCCTAGATTGTGGTTATTAGACTAGGCAGACTTCACTGATCCTGTCTCCTTTGGAATGAAGCTTTATCTACTCAGCCAGCTTTGCTGAGTGGGTAGGGTATTTGACAGCATCATAGTATTCTTGCCACTGCCCCCAGAATCTCCTTGATAACAGTCTCTTGACCCACAGGCACATGTTAAAGTATGTCTAGGATATACAATAGAGACAGAAGTTGCTTTTTCAGCAAGGATCACGGGAATCATGTTTTTTTTAAATCTAAAGTGATTATAGCAATTCACACTTCTGCTGACTGTGGATGATTTTCCTCACTGCTCAGATATTCTTAGCACACTACATAGTGTAGGTCCACCATTCTGCAAATTCAAAATGTCTGCAATGCTTGCATCATGACTTTAATTGTATTTTTCTGATTATACAGTTCCATATTCACACTTAGAAACCCCCTGCCCTGTGCTCTCTTTTCTTCATCTAACCATATATGCTTATATTTTCAGGATTTTTATATATACTTATATTAAATTTTGGTAATGAAAGACCCAGCATTTTGACTGGTCAGTCAATATATGTCATTTATGCGTGTTAATCGGGCTTATTCAAGGAAGATAGAGTAAAGCCTCCCCAAGCCCTAATATTTTGGAATTGAAACTGGAGGCATTCCATATATGATTGATTAAAAACAAATAATCATAGTATCTTACCACAGACATTTTTCACTGAGTGTGCTTACTACCCAAACTGTAAGTTCTATAGAAGTGTTTCTAGACATATTTTCATTGAATTGGTCAGTGAAATCAGACAAACATTTACAACTTGTTTTCAAAGTAAATGATTTTGGTTACAACTCTCATGCTGGAATTTGGATTCAATTCCAAGAAGTAAGAATATAGAACTAAACAATGTTTGACTCTAAACAAATTCAGCCAATCTTTTTCATCCTCTCCACACCTGTGATTAATGAAAATTAAAAAAAAACACGCATATCTGTCTCCTTAAGTATTTCTTTTTGATGTGGAGCACACAGAATGAGTCGGTATATAAATTCTTACTTTGGGCAAGAACCGCAGTAGCTACTGACATGGACATATGTGACGAATGGGAAGAATACGCATGCCGATTCCTGACTCTGCTTTCATAATCTTACTGGGAGAAAAGATAATAAATAGTTGTAGTAGGCATGCATCTCATCCTATAGATGTTTAATAAAGACAAATCTTTTCCCCTCTCAGCCTCCATTCTGCTGATAGAACCCATTGAAGGGTTCAGGCTCTTTTGATTTATATTTCAAAGGTCCCGTATCATTGTGGAGGCAACACCTGCTGCATAACGTCCTCAGGCATGATATGTAGCCCTAAATTCTCTATTGGAGCTCAGTGACCCCTTGGGCTCTTGTAACTTTAGTTAGAACTAATCTATGTTGAGGAATATTTTCATTTTTCTACGGGGTCCTTATCTAGTCAATGTATTAGTGACTAGTTACAGCAATTTTCTCTGTTGGGTCTTCCTCATTTCTCCCAACAAAACCTCAAGGGATGTTTTTTGGAATCTTCTAAATATTCTCTCCCTTACACTAGGTCCTGGTTGGTTGAGAGCATGGAACATTATCTGTCTTGAAGCTTTCTTCCACTTCCCATTTGAGTCAAAATAAAGAAATCCATTTTAAACTTATAGAAAAAAGGGACTACCAGTCATACATAGCTAGAGAGAAAAATATGTTAAGTAAGTTCAGCATAGCCTGGCTGTACTAGGTGAAACAATTCCAAAGAAATTATTTGAATTATTTTTCATCAATAAATACATGGGACAAATAATTTGCTGCCATTGATGAAATTATTAAATCTCATTTTTATGAAATGTTAATAGATCTTGCAACATAATTATTTTAAATATAGTACCAGATAAGATGAAGAAATGTAAGTACGATGGGAAGTATGTAGAAGAGCAACTTCAGAACGAAAAATACACTCCTGAGAGATAAATATGTGAGTGTATCTTAAGAACGAAGTAGAAGGAGATGTGTGAAAAAGTTAACTGGAAGCTCCTGGCTAAGAAGTCAAAATACCTGCGCGACAGGCAGGTGAAATGTATGAAAACCTAAATGAAGACCCAAACAGAATATAAAGGCTACAGTATCTGGATACAGAACAGGGGAGCAGAATCCCAGTCCAGAATCCAAAGGCACAATGAGGATTCAAAACTACAGATGGTCTTATGGCTGCCTTAGTAAATGCCGGTGATCTGAGACAAAAGTTTTCATTCTGAACACTGAATGAATCATTGACAAAATTTTAGAATACTCCAGCAGCAACTGGGAGTGGGGAGAAAGACTCACAGAAAGACAGGATGAGGAGAGAAAATCTAAATTGGAGGCCTCCAACGGTCTGAACCTCAGAGATTAGGGAACCCTGAGGAAGAGGGGAAGAAAAGGCTTAGGAATTAGAAGGGATAGAAGACACCGGGAGAACATGGCCTATCAAACCAGCTAATCAGGGCTCACATGGGCTCACAGAAACTGAACAAAAAAGCGCTGGGCCTGCATGGATTTGCATTAGTTCCTCTGTATATATGTTATAATCATTAGCTTGGTGTTTTTGTGGGACTCCTAACAGTGGGAGTTCTTTTGCCTACTCTTGAGACTATTTCCCTCCTCTTGGTTTACCTTGTCCAACCTCGATATGAGGTTTTGCCTTTTCTTATTATGTTTTGTTTTGTCCTGTTTGGCTGTTGTCTCTCAGAGGACTGCTCTTTTCTGAAGAGGAAACTGAGCGGAAGCAGATATGGGGGAGGTGGAGATGAGGTTAGCTAGGAGGAATGGAGGGAGGGAAAATGTGGTTGGGATGTATGCTATGAGAAAAGCATCTATTTTAGATAAAAAGCGAAGGAAATAGGAAGTGATAGTGTGTGGGAAAAGCAGAATAATATTTGTGAGTGGGCATCTTTATTTATACATATATAAAATCTTAAAAGCAGCATAGAAAATAAAGTTCTGTATATTTAAGAAAACGGTTCTAAAACTGATAGAGAACTTTACAAGCTGTTTTGTGGATCAACAAAAATGAAGTAGAATAATTCAAATAATGAGTTTCCTAGCCTGTCGTGAATGGGCCCTGATTACTAAACACCTAGAGAAGTAATTAGCAAATCATGTAGGATAACATCAGAGGACAGATGGCACACATGGCATTTTTCCATGGGCTGATCATACAAGCAGTGATGAGAATGCAGGATGGTATGTTTAAAACGTGATGGAGTTTCACACTAATTATGAAGAACTAATTGGTGTCATATTTGCTATAAAGATCTTGCCTCAGAGAGGACATGTCACCTGTACATATTTTTTACTTTGGCAGGCCGGACAGACTAGGGAAAGAAGCTGAACCGGAGATAACAAGTCTCCACCCCACCCCACCCACACACACACATATGCTGTCAGATTCTGCCTAACACATCTCCTTTGCGGTGAGCTCAGATGACAAACACTCCGTTCCTTAATTAGCCAGGATGAAGACATTATATCTGATTTCATATGAAAGTACGTGGGTCTTTATGAAACCCTAGGAATATGAATCAGATCACTAATCTGGAGGAAAACAGGAAACTGCTTAGGACTGGCATAGGGGAAAGAATAGCACTGAGGAAGCTTTTCAGTGAGCTTAGCCACATGACCGAATGGATGCTTTGCCGCTTCGAGAACTGTCTTCTAACCTGCTAATCTGTGCAGGACTATGTGCAGTTCAGGCTATTTGAGAATATACTGAACTCAGTACTCTGATTTCCAAGTAGAGAAAAGGAAATGTGTTTTCAAAACTGCCTTTCCTGTCGCTAAAGCTCACTTTTCATCTCCCAGTAAGAAACAACAGGCAAACACTGACACACCTAGCATTAGTTTTGTCATTTTATTTCAATGATTTGATTTATCTTAGTATTTTCAAGTTAGTTGAAGAGTACACTGAGCATTTCACTGCTCAAAGCATGGTGGAATTTGGGAGGTATGCTTTTATCCTAGAATCCGTAAAAGCAAAGCTCATGGAAACAAAAAAAGGAGCATGTTAAATGATGTTTGGAGACAGGGCACAAGTTCAGCCAGTGTGCATAAAGGCACACAAAGAAAATAGAACTTATGTGAGAAAGGTAAGACAGCTCTGAGTTACCAGTGGCCCTGCTGGACAATGATTGTGTTTCTGTGTGTGATTGCAATGGGATTTTCCCATTCTTGGCTGTAAGTAACAAAGGGAAATCTTAGAATGCTTGCAGGAAATGCTGCCTCAAATTTAGCAATTTGTCCAGTGCGTCTACACAGGAAACTGTCCCTCAAAGAAATCCACAGATGTGGAAAAGGGGGGGCTGGGATTGGATAGATCCCTGACTCCTTCTAATCTCCAGCCTAGCATTGGTAACAGTTTTTCCTAGGAAGTAAGAGTCTTTTAAACCTCCGATCCCCCAAGGCCAACTAATGGTGCCAAGCCACATTTCCAAGGGTTCTCTCAGAGCTCAACCTGACACTTAAGTTTAGGGTGCAGGAACTAAGGTGGTTATAGGAAACTAGGAGACAAGTTCTGGCATGGAAAACTATGAGGTGGACAAAGAGCAAAAGTTTTGTGTTGAGCAATGTGGATTCTTTGAGTTACCACATCATATGCCCTTCAAGACTCTTGCTATTATTCTTCAGTATGAGAATGTTTTATTGGTATTTTTTTTCTGAGTGAACAAATACCTTACTTAACTTTCAAACTTGGAAAACCCCACTGCAATCACATACAGCACCAATATCAATATTGCACTTTGTAGTCCACTCTTGGAGGCCTGAGGGGATGAGAGACCAGCAAAGGGCTTCAGTGTCTGTGTCAAGATGGCATGAAACTTCAGCTAGCATTTATTTATGTTCCTTTTCCACCTCCTCTGGATCCTTGTTGTTTGTAGGCAGCACTTTGAGGTCACCACAGTGTGAAGGAAAGTGATCTAAGAGCTCTGTGACACTCCTTGTGCCTTAAGTGAGCCTTCAACAGACTGTTCTATCCTTCCCTCAGAATCTGTTTCTGCATGATGAGGCACAGGTTCTCACCATGGATTCTCTTTGTTAATAACAGTATATCCTTGAGAAAATAGTACATGGGACAATGTATTAATGAGCAAACATTTTCTAAGAAGACCCTATATTTGAGAATGACTTTAATTCTCGAAAACAAAATATAGCTGTGGACTTTAAAGCCATCAAATCGATGGCTTTACATCTTCTGAGAAATATTTGTAAGGTTTGCTGTTTCCTAATTAAAAACTGTATAGTGACCATAGTAGTGAAGTTGTTTCAGTCATGTGGTCATGTTGAAAATACATTCAGACCTACTCAAGTCCTATATCAAGTGCACTTCTACATAACAAGGGGTCTTCTACTGAGTACACTCAGTGTAATGACTTATTAGATCAGCACGACTTCATGATGAATAGCTTAAGTAATACAGTCAGAGAATAGTCTATGATCATGTGTTTAATCTCTTCAGGCACTTTAGATGTTGCCTATGACCAACAGTATCTCTGTTCTAAACATAAGACTTTCTTGTTAAGACATTCTAAAATTTTCATAACACCCTTATCTAATTTCCAGAACATATTTTTCAATTGGCACAGTACCTGTTAAATAAACAGCTCCAAGTGTTACCCAATAAAGTGTCAAACTGTCCTTCTGCACTACTTTTAAAACATAATATGGCCCATTAATAGGAATATAGAGTACAACATACAAACTTATTCTATGGAGAAAACTGCTGGATGCTCCGGTCAGTATCCTTTTTAAAAGCTCATGAACATTCTCTTTCCAGAATTCTCAGGAAATCTGTTATTTTAATGTTAACTATTTGACTACAGGTGGCGCCCGGACGTGATGGGCTAAATCCACTTAAAAACCTGAGAAAGCACGGCTTCCTGGGGCTGCGCTGCCAGCTTAAAACGAGGGACCTGGATAAGGCCAATTACCTGTCGCAAGCCCTCCAGGCTGGCACTGTGTGGATCAACTGCTACGACGTGTTTGGAGCCCAGTCCCCGTTTGGTGGCTATAAGATGTCGGGGAGCGGCAGGGAGCTGGGCAAGTACGGCCTGCAGGCCTACACTGAAGTGAAGACGGTCACGGTCAAAGGTCACAGTCAAAGTGCCGCAGAAGAACTCATAAGGAGCACGCCAGCTTCCTCACCCAGCACCAAGCATAGTCGCCTCCAAAGAGAAACCCTTTCACCAAAATGTCGGCCAAGAAAGTCAGAGCTTGATAAACAGGGCGGGCTGGTGGGGCAGTTTGTGTGGAAAACCCTCTATAAACTGGGTCAGAGGATGGGGCTCACGCAGAATGCTTGCCCAGCACATGCAAGACCCTAGGTTCCAACCCCATGCTGCAAATGAGCAATAAAAACCCACTGATCAAAAAAAAAAAAAAAAAAAAAAAAAAGCATTTCAAGGCTTTTATGGAACTGGATGTTTCTGTTCCCGCTTGGGATCGGAGGAGAATGCTTTGAGACCTTGCTGATGGCTCAGGGGCTCAGCGACCTGTTTTCGACTGCAATGCTCTGCGTGTCAGATTTGGTTGTAACTTGGATGAAAAGAGTTCCTGTGCTGCACGCTCAGTCTCAGAATTAAACTGCTGAGTGTGGCTCCAATGTGGACTTGCTGTGTGCCTGAAACTGTGCGCAGCTCAGGCACACCAAATAGATCTGAGGCAGGAGCTGCTGCTCCAAGCTAAACTGTGCTGACCTCAGGCAGGAACTACCTTAATTACCATAATAATAGCGCAGTTAAGGTTTAGACTTGGCAATAAACAGGCGATACAGTACAAGATGCAACTTAAGTTTTTAAGAAATGCTTAACATTTTAAAAAATGCTCCTGGATAGTAAAAAAATTACAGATTCACAATAAAACAGATTCAGACAAGCCACTAAATGGATCACAGTGTTGGATGAATGTATGTAGGCTTGAGAGACAAAAAAATATATATATAGAGAGAGAGAATAAAGTTAATGCCTTTAAAAATAAAAAAGTAAAGTCTTTAAAGAGACAGAGTACAGATAGTTAAGAGATTAAAAAAAATAAAGAAAAATAAGACACGTAAAAATGGAAAATTCACAGAGAGTCTGGATTATATACATTGTGTTTTCTTTAAAATTTTTGACTGTGAAGGAGCTAACTACAGAGAGTCATTTCATTACATGGACTGCCAAGCTAAACCAGAATGGATATAAGGGTATTACGATTTCAAAATTTGGGTCTAAGGATATGATGCTTCGGAGAGGGTCTTCTTTTGTTTTCACAGGGGACCAGACCCTGTGGATTGCATCCATTCCGATATGGTATGATAGACCACGCTCTCCAGAAAGGTTGCTGTGAACACCCTCAAAAAATTACTTCACTCAACTGCCAACTGAGATGACCCTGGCACACAGGTTATACCATGAAAGACCTAATTAATGACGCCCCCATTCAGCAGGAAGCAGTTTGGAGAGAAAAACTATGCCCATGTTCCCAAAATATTGTTTATAAATGTTCCTTTACACTTAAAGGGAGATATGATATAGATATGAAAAATTTGCATTGGTGTGGATTTTAAGGTCCAGCTTGTTATATGTATATGTATTTCTGATCTTGATTAAGGTATTGTGATTGTGTAGTTCATTTTTAAAATGTAATATATAATTAGGAAATATAGGTTGTTGTTGAATAATCGTAAATAATAGTCAAGCTTGTAGTCATGTTAGATTTTCTAGATATATAGAGATATATTTCAGTTAGATAGACATTCTTCATATCTCTCAAAGATTGCAGAATATGGCATTTAAAATATTTTAATAACTTAGGGTTTTTCATGACAATGAGACACGTCTGCTCCTGGCAGCACCAATCTACTTCGAGAGGAAGATGGGCATTGAAGAGGAACCTTATGGAGTTGGATAGCCATTTGGGCAAGAGACTCCTCTTGCCTGGACTGATGCATAAACTGCACACAAACAACCCACAGAGAGAGGACTGCTGAACTTGCCTAAAGGTGAGATGGTCTTTCGGGGTTCCTGATTCATGAAAGAGTCTACAAGACATTCTGCAGGACACAGCAGAAAGTGACTGAACTGTCTTTGGAATTTCCTGCTTCATGAAAATGTCTGCTGGATACTATGGGCCTGGAGGCCAAAGATGGATGCCCCAATGGTACAGAGGAACTTTGGGTGACTGTCCAGGCAGCGAGATGTCTCTGTCATTTCTAGAGTTTTCTTATTTCTTGTTTAGTATTATACCCTTCTCAGATCTTTGATGGAGTTGAAGAATGAATAGATAGTTATAGTTTTCCTTAGTTATGATAAAAGATAAAGTAAATATAAATATTGTAACTGTAATTCTTGCTTGATAACTGTTTTGTTATATGTAACTTTACTATGTTAAAGTTAAAGCCTTTTTTTTGTTTAAACAGAAAAAGGGGAAATGATGTGGGAGTGATTTCTTATTAATAAAGAAACTGCCTAAGGCCCACCCTTAGGTGGATGGAGTAAAAACAGAACAGGAGTCTAGGAGAAGGAAGCTGAGTCAGGAGTTGCCATGATTTTCCTACCAGAGGCAGACACAGGCTAGAATCTCCCTGGTAAGCACACCTTGGGGTGCTACACAGATTATCAGAAATGGGTTAGGTCGATATGTAAGAGCTAGCCAATAAGAGGCTGGAACTAATGGGCCAGGCGGTGTTTAAATGAATACAGTTTGTGTGTTGTTATTTTGGGGCATAAGCTGGGCCATGTGGGCGGCCAGGTACAGGGACACAGCCGCGCTGCTCCCTACTACTACAGACTTGAGGTATTGAAATAGCAGTATGAATAAAATAAAATAAAAAATGTTATGAGCCATGTATAAGGCAGGTGTTTTACTAGATCTCAGTTACTCTTTGATCCTTTTAAAGCATGATGTTGTCTGTATAAGTGGACTGTCTTGAGGTCCTCAAACCGGGGATTAATGCTATCTTGGAATTCTCATCACCCTCTCTTTGGACAGAATTTATAACATGTACTGTGTTATGCTGTTGTAAGGAGGGGCCGCTTGTTTGTCCCGGTCGCCCAGCTAGTTTACACCCAAAATTACCACACAGAAGTTGTATTAATCAAATTACTGCTTGGTCCATTTGCTCCAGCCTCCCATTGGCTAACTCTCACATCTTGATTTAACCCATTTCTATCAGTCTGTATATAGCCAAGCAGCAGTGGCTCTTGACCCTGCTTTCTTCCTCCCAGCATTCAGTTCTGTTTTCCCCACCTACCTAAGTTCTGCCTATCAAAAAAACAGTTTTCTTATTCATTAACCAATGAAAACACATAGAAGGAACTCTTACACCATTTCCCCTTTTCTGTTTAAACAAAAAGGAAGACTTTAACATAGTAAAGTCATAAAGTAAAAAGCTAGTTTAATTATATTAAGCTTTTTACAGACCATAGGAAAAATAAGAGAAACCACGATAGCCTTTAATGTTCAGTTAAATATTCTCTTTCCTAAGCAAGAAGCCATGGTAAATGTGGGAGGGACACATGAAATCATGTAAGGTTCTGATGAAAAATAACATGCTGGAGATTAAAATCAGTAAATGTATAGTCCTAGCTCTCTTCTACTGTATCAACCTATAGGTTGCCACCCATTTGGAAGGATCTAATTACTGTTTCACCGGAGTTGCATGCCAGATACCCTGTACATCCACATAGTTATATTATAATTTACAATGGTAGCAAAATTACATTTATGAAGTAGCATTGAAGCAATTTTATAGTTGTGGGTCACCACAGCATGAGGAACTGTATTAAAGAGCTACAGCATTTGAAAAGTTGAGAACCACTGCTCTATACAGTTATGTTTGTTTCCAACAATGTCTTAAGAAAGGTAATCCTAGGCTTCAAAAATTGGTCCACTAAGTCAGAAGGGCAAGCTTAAGGAATACAGATTTTAGAGATGTGTACATTGGTCTGTCTTTCTTCAGTAAGGATTGACTGGTCTTCTAAATGTGAATAGAGTTTATAATACCAGAGAGACAATTAATCTTTGATGTGTTGTACAGAGTAGTGGAATTCAGGAGCCAACTTGGACTTCTTCCTTTTCTCTTTGTGAATTGAAAGATATCTCTCAGAAAATCAACAATAGCCTTTTATGAACATTTATGTCAAAAAGGCAGTAAAGATATATTTTTTGGGCTCTTGCCATTTATTAAAGAAATAATTACTTCACCATTTACAATGGCTATATAATTTCCAGAAAGCCATATAAAATACTTCAGTCAATGGATAAAAGATGAGTCTTATTTTTTTTCTCTTTATGTATACCAGAGTTGGAAAGATACATACTGATGCAAGTCCAAAGGTTGTAAGTTCTGGTTAAAGACTCTGATATAAAATTGTGAAACCACTATGACACAATATGCCCATTTCATTTTTCAAAAACCAACAGAAGACTTTTGTAATTTCATCCAATATAACCACAAGTGGCCATTACTCTCATTTTCAGAGAATGAACAAAGACTCATGTGGGCAAACAGACTGCCAAAATAAACTTGAAGCCTAGTGTAGTGGAAAGTCTCAGGAATCCATGAAGGTTATCCTAGCTAAGACTCATAGCAATGGTTTATAAGCAGCCTGAACTAGCCATTGTCTGTAACAGGCTGTAGTGATGAGGCGAGCAGGCCTGCTTTTTGTCCAGCCTGGCTCTTGCATGGCTAGCTTTATACCTGAAATACCAACACACAAATTGTATTCTTTTAAACACTGCCTGGCCCATTAGTTCTAGCTCTTATTGGCTAACTCTCACATCTTGATTAACCCATTTCTAATAATCTGTGTAGCACCACGAGCTGGTGGCTTGCCAGGAAAGATTCTAGCCTACATCTGTCTTGGGTCGAAGAATCATGGCATCTGCCTGACTCTGCTTCTTTCTCCCAGCATTCTGTTCGGTCTACTCCGCCTAAGTTCTGCCCTATCAGAAAGCCAAGGCAGTTTTTTTTATTAACCAATAAAATTAACACATAGACAGAAGACCCACTTACATCAACAGGCAAGACTTCCAGTGGAGAGATTGGAACCCAAACCTGGCCTCATAGCCTTGGACCTATTTATTATAACCCTAGTCCTTTCAATTAAGAGGTAAAAGACAGTGTGTATATGATAATACATTGAACAGAGGAGGAGGCTGTTTGTTCCTGGCTGCTCAGCCCTGAAATAAACATACATATTATTTGCAATACTGTTTGGTCAATAGATTAAGTGTATTTATTTCTGGTTAACTCATATCTTAAATTAACCCATCTCCATTAATCTGTGTATTGCTACGAGGCTGTGGCTTAACGGGTAAAGTTCCAGCATCTGTTTCCAGCAGGGCTACATTGTTTCTCTTGATTCTGCCTTCTTTCTTCCAGCATTCAGTTTAGTTTTTCTATCTTATCTCAACTCTGCCCTATCAGGCCAAGCCAGTTTCTTTATTGGCCAATGGTATTCACAGAATACAGAGGGCAATCCCACATCATATAAATGCAAAGATTCAATCTGAATTTATGTTATAGTTAAGAATTCCTGAAAACATAATTCACTGATTACAAGTTAGTCAAGTAGATGTGAAGATAAATAATTTTATGAGGCAAACACTCATCGACATATTTAATAACACACCCTTTCTCTCTGTTTCTTCCCACCTCCTTTCATCTCTCCTTCGCTTTCTTCCCCTTTTCCTCCCTCACTGCTCTGTCTCTCTAAACCCACTTCTCTCTCTCTCTATTGTTCATTTCTCTCACCTGCCAAAAAATTCTGAATTTAGCCTGTCTAGACAATTATCAATTACAAAAGACAAAAAATTCAAAATTGTATTAACTTGAAATTGACATTTTATTTTTAAACCTGCTTCAATACTGAAAAAGTGCCTCTTTCTATTCATTTGGAACCCTCTACCTTTCAACTCTTCTGAGATCATTAAATATTATTTTAAAATCCTCCTTTTTGGAGTGCTTTCTTAGCTTAACTATTGAACATATTTTTTGGAAGTAAAACCTGCAATTGTGCAATATTTCTAATAATCTTCAACACCTTTTCCTCTCCTCTCCTATTTGGTGTGCTTCTAGCTCCTTAAAGCCTGGATTTCAGTGTATATATAATATACACATATATACATATATTATATATTCATTCCTTTCATAGACAAAGTTTTTGTAATATTCTATAAATGAGCTGTGTTCTCTGGAGTTTTTATTCTTATGTGTAGTCTTACTTTCTGGTCTCTTAGCTGTCACATACTCTATTTCCTCCTAATATTGTAACCAAAGCTTATTTATTGTGGGACTCAGGGCTGCTTGGCCACACATAATAGAGCCCAGGATGCAGAGTTGCCATAGCAGGCAGCACCGGGATTCCAAAAAAGCCAGGAGCTGACACCATCCAGGCAGGGCCAGCATCTAAAGGGAAGTATCTGACACCCCAACAGTTAGGTATCATTAGACAAGATTACCTCATGTCCCTGAGCCCAGTACTCACATTTCATACTCTTTAGCAAAATTTCCCTGTAAAGACACAGGAATGAAGTGTTCTGTGCACATGTGCTCTCTGTTTTCTGCAGGAAAAAATTGAGAAACACATTTTGATAATTGTATTTTGTCCCTGATATAATTAATTAAAAAGTTGCAATGAAGAAAATACAATCCCGGAACATTCTTGGCAATTGTCTAAAAATTGAAAGAAAACACTCAGTTAACCCAGCACCATTAAGAGCAGTACCAGGATGCTAGCTGTGCCAAAGGGTAATAACCTCTCCTCCTTAACCCTTCTCCAAAATCCCTGCTTCTGGTTCTTCACAAGGCATCGATCTCCACTAGCTGAGTTGTTGGGCTTCTTCTGGCAAATAGTGACAGGCGAAGAAGCAGAAGGTTGCAGTGAGATTTAAAACAGCTTGGGCACATGGCCCAGGGCTCATGGTGTGCTGAGAGCTGAAGTCATCTTCCAAGAATTTTTTTAAACAACTACTATGAGAAAACTGTCCTGAGACACAATTCTTACAATCATTTTCGTGAGACTGGCTACAGTCGTCACATCAGGTGAAATCATAAAAAGATATATAAAATAAAATCCCCTGGAGCCCTCACTTGCATGACAACATTTTTATATTGTCCCACACCCTAAATCTTAGCTTTAGCAGAGAAGGATACATGTGATGAAACCTATTTCCAGGAAAAGTTGGCAAAAACTCTGCTGCCTGGGTGACTATGTTCATGTTATACAGATGTGGCCTCTTACTTAGAAGGGATTCCCCTTCAGTGCCAGGTTTGGGGATCCCAGAAGACTGGAAAAGAAAGAGAGCCTGGTTTTAACATCTTCAATGTTGATTCTACAGAATTCTCACTTTTATTGCTTACCTCCATTTCCTCCAGATTTTTGATGAATGAGAACACACACACAGACACACACGTATGCGCGCACACACGCACACACCATCAATTCCATCAATTACCACTTGTATCCCAGCTTTACTCACCAGATTCTTAGACATCTACTCTGTTGCCTGGCAGACTAGCTGCCCTTAATGTGGTTTTGCTATGTCTAAAACTGTCAATGACTTCTAACCACAATAATATCAAATCCATATCTTAGGTTTTCTGGCCCTCCACAAACTAATTTAACTGAATTGCTGTTGTCTATGCTTCCTTGCCACAACACTTAAGAAACCATAAAAACTGTCAAGTAAATTATTTGACGAGAAAGATATACTATTATTTCATAAGTTTGCAAATGTGGAAAGTTCGTTCCCTTTCAAACACAGCTCCTAACATGCAGCTTATGGTGCCCAAGCCATGAAACACCAACTAGAGGAATCAAAATCTACACCTTTCCAATGAAAACTACAGAAATAAAAGGTCTCTACAATGAATAATTTTAAATTCTGAAGGAAGAAATGAAGAAAAAATGCTGGAAGATATAAAGCTCTCCAATATTCATGCATCGAAGGAACTAATTTTATATAACAGGTCATCCTTCCAAAAGCCTTATACAGAGTCAATGCAAACACAGTCAAAATCCCAAGGCTATTCTTCAAGTACATATAAGAAGCAATCTGAAATTTATATGGAAACACAAAAGACTATGATCAGCCAAAAGAAGGATGAAGAAAAAGATAAATGCTATAGATACCACCATCCCAAATTATGCAAGAGTGATACTATTAAAATATATACACCATGGATCACACACACATGCACACACACAATAAAACCCACAAATGTCATTGGAATAGAAAAAGACCCCAGATGTAAGCCTATACAACAATACATGATAGAGATTTCAAAATATACATAGGAGAAAAAACAGCACCTTCAACAAATCTTGCTGGGAAAACTGAATTACAACATGCAAAAAAAGGCAAAAAGAAACTAGATACTACAAGATCTCCTGAGTAAATTGGGAGCATGGGGACCTTGGGAGAGGGTTGAAGGGAAAAGGAGTGGCCAGGAGGGGAGCAGAGAAAAATGTAGAGCCAAGTAAAAATAAAAAAAAAAATTAAAAAGAAACTAGATACTTATCTTACATGCTCACAAAACCTAACTTCAAAGGAATCAAGGCCCTGAATTACAATAGAATATCCAGAAACTGCAAGAAG
This sequence comes from Microtus obscurus, assembly GCA_963919715.1. Lineage (NCBI taxonomy): Eukaryota > Metazoa > Chordata > Mammalia > Rodentia > Cricetidae > Microtus > Microtus obscurus. Next base: position 115,112 of record CAWTZC010000466.1, read on the forward strand.
GCAGAGTAGGGAATATTTGTCAAGATCATGCATAGGTAAGGACTTTAAGAAGAATACTTCAGTAGGACAAAAAAAAATAAGATCAGTAATAAATATAATCACACAAAACTAAAAAGCTTCTGAACCAAATGGGAACTGCCTATTAGTGCAAAAGCAGCTCGCAGAACGGGAGAAACTCTCTTCCAGCTATAAGTTCAGCAAAGAATTAATGTCAAGAATATTAAAAGATTAATAAGAAGGCTAAACATCAGGAAAATCAGCAACTCAATTTAGTTGTGGTCTATCCGTGGAACTGAACAGAGGTCTCTCAGAAGAAGAAATATAAATGTCCAGTAAACAGATAGACTTGAGGAAGGTGGCTTGGAGATGAGGGAAATTAGCAGGCCATTAACCAAAATGAAGGGTGTGCAAAAGCGTATGGAGACCTGTTCTTCTGTCATTCAACTAAAAATATACCTGGAGGACATAGGAGAACACATATTATATGAAAGAATTGTAGGATAGTGAGGCTTAAAAGTTTAAGCAGAGATGGGGGCAAAATGATGAGTGTAGAAAAGGAATAGAATACCGAAAGCAGGAACGCGTGAAAAAGCTTTACAGAGGTAAACTGGTTTGTAGGCTATTAAAACTCTGAGTGAAGGAACTTTACATGGGTGGACAAAGATAGCCCCAGAAGGCAAGGGTTATAGGGAAATGATCTCAGTTTCAGGTATCCCTTTCTTTCCTATGGATTATTGGTCATTGAGACCTCAGAGCCCCTGTAACACCTCAGAGTGTTGCCACTGATCTTGGATGCCTACCATAGAATGTGTGGCTTGAGCCTAATGCTGAAGACACTATATGCTTTGGTTGTATAACAAAGAAAACTCAAGCTCAAATTGACCGGCATCTTTTTTGCCTTGCTGTCAAGATTTCATAGTGCCAGAAGATGCTATGCAGGTCACCAGAAGTGACAAAAAAATCAACGGCCTTACCCACTGCTAGAGCACTGACTTAGCAAGAAAACCCTCCTCCCTTTTCCCTGTGGTCAAGTTCTTAAGAAGTCGCTCATAATTTTCATACTGTTAAAACATGGTTTTGCAATGTTATATGAATGAAATAACATGGTCTGAACTTTGTATCTGTTTCTTTGTTTTATGTTAATTTTGTTTTTTATTATTTTTATTTTAGAGTCTTTTCTATTGTTTACTTTGAAAATGCATACCTTTATTCACCTGTCCTCGATAATATCCATGTGGCAAGTCTGCATAATGATGAAGACATCTGCATTATTTTACTTCTGGGTGATTATTAATAAATGCCTTTGCATATTCCTTTGAGTGGCTTTTAAGGAACATGCACATATTCCATTATGAATCCAGAACAGACTGAAATTTTGAGGTCCCTGAGACTAGGTACTAGCCATTTGCTTGGTATGATCACAGAGCTTTCAAAACAGCTGTAATAACTTGTAGTCTCTCTAATATCGCATGAGGGAGTCTGTTACTTTTCTTCTCTAATACTTAACATTGTCAGGCAAAGACTTTGAGTAATTCAGATAATTGAGGGTAGCAGCTTGACATGATTTTAATTAGCATTTCATTAACAATAAATATTGTCAACACCTTTTCTTAGGCTTTTTTGTTCACATGGAAGCCTCATTTGTGAAAGGCTTATTGAAGTCTTCTAACACTTGTGTAAGTTATGGTTCTTATATTTGCATAATTGATTTATAGAAATTGTGTATACTGGCTACAACTTCCCTATCAAATGTATGATTGAAATATCTCTGTGCCATGTTGTTTTAACTATCACACATAATAAGACCTCTTGATGTGTAATTTTAATTTTAATAATTAAAATCATTTTAATCAACTCTAATCCACCTACAATTTCTTCTGCTGCTAGCAATTATGTGTATGGGAAGTCAGGCTTTAAAAACCTTTGTTTTATCTAAGAACAAGAAAGGTTTTTCTTTCCTGTTACAGACCTTGTAATTAGATTAGGTCCATGCACATCCTGAATTAATTCTGATGTATGCTGTGCAAAGTGTTAGGTAATTATGTAAATTTATGCAATTACTCTTAAGACACTTGTCAGAAAGGCTTCTTTTCTTATATCACAACTGTGGTTCCTTGTGGTAAGTTAATAAAAATTCTGAATTTATTTCTAGGTATTATACTGGTTTGGTTTGGTTTTTCTCTTTGATAACATTTGATTATAATTGTGGCAAAATAATGGATTTAAATTTAGTTACTGCTTGGATTTTAGCAACATTAGCATGTGTTTAAACATTACGACATTTCTTTCCTATTTTTGAGCATTTGCATATCTGTGAAAATGTGTAGAATATGTACTTAGAATTCTGTAAATCTATAGTGTTCTTGTAAAAGAATTTAAGAATAATTTTAAAATAGCAAGTCTTCCAGATGCTGTACCTGGTATGTATTTCTATCTTATTAGGATATTTTTAAAATCTTTTCCTATAGAGCACTTTACAGTACAGGATGACCTTTACTAAAGTCTGAAGTTAGATATTTTAGATAAATTTTTAACAATAAATATTTTTATAATTCAATTCCTACTTACTTTTCAGTAGAAGATAGGAATAGAGTTGAATTTTTGTTACTTAATAGCTCACAATATACAAGTATTCCAATAATACACTCAGTTTTTATTAACAGTATTCTTTGAAATGTCACATGTCTGAAATAAAATTATTCACATACTATGGAAGTTATTTCACGTAGTTTATTATCATTTTATATGTAATAGTATTAAAATGATTAAGGAAATCAGTTTATCATATCGTTCTTTGGATATAGTTATTTTACTGTATTCACTAGTCATAGTTATTTCACCATTAAATAAAATTGTGGATATTTTCACTTGGTCATGACATTATTGCTGATAATATAGTTTAAATATGACTTTTATGGCATCATTATATGAATTTTATCTTTTTAATATGTGCTAATTTATGATCTACTTCCAAATGTTAAGTGGCAATTCATTCTTGAAACCAGCTCAAGGCAATCATCAATAGTATATTTTTATATGTTTCTGGATTTACTTTCTGTATACTGTTTAGATTTCATTGCATGTATGTATGTTCATGAGATATTGATCTATAATGCATTTTTCATTCCTGCATGATTTTCACATTAAGGTCATGTTGGAACCATAAAAACACTGGCAAGTGTTCATTACTTTTCTATTCTTTGGAAAAACTTAAGATTGGGCATTTCATAATGTTTGATGGAATTTACCAATAAAGATATTTGGATACTTACATGACTTTTGTAACCCAAATTCAGTATTATTGTTTTGCTATTTAATTGTGTTTTAATATCAACTCCAAATGCTTTTCAATGACATCTTCTCTAGGTCATACATATTTTAACCTATGGGTTATGTGTTATGATTTTTAAATTTTGGCACAGGTAATTTGTGGCTTTATTCCTGATAAAAAGCCAAAGATTGGAGTGGGGGGAGGGGAGGAGGAGAGGGAGAAGTGGGAGGGAAATTGGAGGCGGGGAGGAGGCAGAAATTTCTTTTTTTTTCCAAAAAAAAAAAGCCAAAGATTGGTTAAATTTTCTGCATTTTATTAATTTTTTTAGAACTAGAATTTTATATTAAGGTTTGCCTATGAGATAGCTTAGCAGGTAAAAGTGACTGTTGCTGAGCCCAAAAATCTGATTTTGGTCTCAGGGATCTCAGAGATGACATGAGAGATCTGGCAATTGGTCATCTGACCTCCACCTTCCCTGCCTTGGCAGGCAACACTCCCTAATAAACACATAAATAAAAGTTTGAAAATGTCTCACCAACATGACTATCTAAACATGACCTACACCCCATATGAGATGACGCCCATAGACATGCCAAAGTTGAGGTGGGAAAGTCCACAAGTCCCCAACCCAACACAAAGAACTATAGGCAACTACGGGATTGGAGAAATATTTTCTTCAGTGAAGAGTACACAGACTGGTTATCCAGTACAAAATGATCAATCTCGAAACATTCATATGGGTAACATTATAAAATCTGAGCAGGTTACATTTAGAAATATTTGTGTATATGCATATATACATGTCATAATTGCTAGTGAAAAGAGTTGGCCTAAATTTGAAGAAGAGTAAGGGGGTGTATAGGGGAAGATTTGGAGGGAGAAAAGTGAAGGGAGAAATGTAATTTTATTATAATATCAAAAATAAGAGAAAGCATTTAAGGAAATTATATAATCAAAATAGTTCTAAACATAATAACAGATATAGACCTTAGATTTTGTTCTCGATAGCCTCCACTGTCGACATTGTTGCTTTTCTTAAGTAGCTTTGCAACACCATTCCAAAATCCTCTTCTAGCCACTTTCTTTTGATTCTGGCAATTGTTTTCTGATGTGCTCACTGGCTTCTTTTGTGTTTCTCTGATGCATCTACTTTATGTTTTTATTTTTAGCCTTTATTCATTTTTATAATTGTTCTTAGTGTACAGATCAGTCTCATGAAAGTTATTCAAATGTGGTTAGTGCATGATGCAGTCCAATATTCCACTGGAATAATCTGGTCTCTCACAAACAGTTCTGGGATAAGAGCATCTGAAATGAATTTGTGTGCAGTGTGCTTTTGCTTTACAGACTTTCCCTCTGATATTTTTTTGGTGCATCTAAGAAGGGAAGATTGTTCAGGGAGAGTGGATTGACTTTCTTTCCTATGTTTTCTGTATCGGGTTACACATAAACACTGTTTTAAAAATGAGGCATTGGTATTATTGCTAAAGCCAACATTATTGATTAGCTCACTCTGAAAATAAATATTTTGTTTCTCTCTAGCTACATAACAAAACATCTCCAACATGTGGCTTCAAACAACAGTTATTACTTCAGTATGTTTCTTGTTTCTAGGACTTAACTGGGATCAGCTACTAGGTCCTTCAGATATCTTACATAATAGCAGTCAAAAATGACAGAAGCTAGGGTCATCTGAGTCCTTGTTCACTTACACATGTAAGGGTAGACATATGAGAACCAAAATATGTCTTGGACATATTTTTCACCTGGTAACTTTAGTCTGTGCTGTGGTTTGAATGTATCCATGATTGATGGTTTGTTTTAATTGTCAAGATTACTTAATCTAGACTCACCAAAGAAAGGTCTCAATAAAGGTTTGTCTAGATCAGCTTGAACTGTGAGCATGTCTATGGAGGGGCATCTTTATTGTGCAAATTGATGTGGATCTTCTGACCTAAAAGTAGACTGCAAAATTCTCTGGGTTTGGGCCCCGAACTGTTTTAGAGCAGAGGAGGTAAGCTGAACAGTGAACATGCATGAATCCATCTCTGCCATGTCTTGACTCTGGATGCATGATATAAGCAGTTGTACGGATCATGCTACATGAAATTTCTTGCTGTCGTGAACGGTACCATAGAATTGTGAGCTTAAACCTTTTCTCTCCAAAATTGCTCTCTATTGTTAGATTGTTTGTATCACAATAGAAAGAAAACATCCTCTAAAACAGTACCTTAGAAACTTAAGACAATTTGAAAAGTGTTGGGAGAGAAACCACAAACTGACATTGTTAGGGAATGGGAACTCAGTCCTGATGAGCAGACCTATGATGTTTCTACGGGAATGGAGTCTTGTCTGTGGGACTTTACAGTGAGTAAGATTCTCCCTCCCTCTCACTTGGTGTCTCTCCTCCATCCTTGCTTTCACTCTGGTCCTTGTCTTCACATTTGTTCTGTCCCACGCTTATCATAGCCCTTTTGTGCTCCTAACATCTCCTGCCTCTGGCTTCCTGACGATGATACAGCTGGGACCTTGGCAGATTACTACATCTTCACAGCAGTCTTCTTCATTTTCATAACTGAGAAACACATGATTGCTCTTTATGTTACCCAGTGTCAGGTCTGTTGTAATAGCATAACATAGACCAAGAAGGATGACTATGTATTCTCTCCATCAGGAGACTTCAGAGAAGCACATTCTTACAAAGATGCTTAGAGCTCAAAAATTCCACTTTCTTTTAGAATAAATCATCAAACCTTTCTATCTATGCTTCAGAAGTGGTATAATGCCATTGTAACTATATTATTGAGTGAGGTTCTTACTCAGGCCAGCTACAGAAATACAGAAATATGGAAATATAGCACATTAACAGTACTGACATAGGCTCTAATATCTTGAAGATTTCACCCATAAAAGACTTCATTAAAGTAATTATTTTTCTAAATACTATCACATTAGGAATTTAGATTTCAACATATAAAGTTTGGAGAGACATAGTTTGCAATAGAATAGAACAAAGGTATAACAAGTTCAAATTACTAACAATATTGGTTCCCAAAACTAAATCTGAATTAAAATTTATCTTAGAGAATATCTTATAGTTATTAATATATGTATCTCTAAATGAACAGAAATTATAAATATTTTAAAGGAAATTATAAGTGAATGAGATTATGTGTAATCTAAGTGATGTTATATATTTATTTTGCATATAAACGCATATGAAAGATTACAATGACATACACAAAAAGTGTACAACTTGGAAAGAAATGACATAAAGCCCCACCAGTCCATGTATTCTTATTAAGTGATGTCTGTAGTAACAATTGCACCTATTCCAGAAGATACACCATTAGCAATACCATTACCTTTCATCAATTACAGTTAAACTACATGGAATTTTAATGACTTGATATTAAGGTCACTCATTTACTGTATTCTCCATTTCTAGCTACTTTGAACTGGTAGATATAACTTCATTTCTACACTACTTACTCTATATTCTACCTTCTCTCATATTTTCTCAGCCTATTGAGTTTCTTTATAGTCTTCCAAGAAATCTGAATTCTCAGAGATCCAATTTCTGGTACATTGATAACACTTTTAGTAAGCTGTCATCTCAACTGTCACGACAGTAAATTAGCTGCAGGCTTTGCATAGTTCTACATTGCCCTTCTATGTGCTACCAACCCCTTTCTTCTTGGTAATCAAGATCAGTCTCCTCATCCTTTGCAAGTTATACTATCTAAGCGTATTACTTTAACACCGAAAGGAGCTTGAAAGACGAAAAGAACATTATTACTTTGACTTTGTAAGCCAGCAATTGACTGCAGTGCAACAGCTCATTGGAAACAACAACCTTCAAAACAACATTTATTAAAGGAAAGAAAGGGAACTGAAAAGTGATGTATTGAACAAAATAATGAAGAGTTCACTTCTAATTTTGCTTCTTTTATTATTACACATGATTTATTAATCCAATGCTATCAAATTTTCTTTAGGATCATATGTTGAGCATTTTTGTGTTTCTAATGATTCTCTATTATTATTAGAAGGCATAACTGTTGGAGTTTCATAACTGGTTTATGGGATTTTTAAAATTTCTTCCTATTGAATAACTAGATTCCTTCTAAATACTTGCTGTTATTATTAAATAATGGTGATATTAGTTGGAAATATTTGTATAAAATAAATAGTATTTAGCAGGTAGTGGACATGGCAATTGATCATAATATAAAAAGGCACCATTAGGCAAGTAAGTTTGCAAAGGTGATGATAGACTTGAGAAACAATGAACTCAATATTTCTGAGTTTTGTATGATTATACAAGAATAGACAACAGAGAAAGCCTACCATAAAACACTTAGAAAGTATATTTTGGGGAGTTTACATAGTATGTAGTCTGTATTGACTAAAATTGTAGATTCACTAATCTCCAGATCATTTCAATGTAGGAAATAATTTCACAATGTTGGTGCATTTATTTCTTCCTTATAGAAATGGAATAGTAGTGTCAACCTTACTGGAGATGAGATCAAACTTAATATTTAAAAAGTATCTACCATGTTATCAGCCATATAAATATATCAACACATTCAAATAATTATCATCTTATTACTATCCTCACCATTATTGTCATTAATCATACTATTTATATATAGTTAACAAACTTGACTGAGGCCTCATTTGGGGAATGAAAAAAAAAGCAATATTAACATTATTAAGATACTGTTGACTTGTACATGCCAACCACACATAATTCCAATCATGATGACTTAAATAATGGGAAATAACACATCAAAGAACCCATTTCATTTATTTAGTAATGAAACTGACATTATTATTAAAGTTTTCTTGGTCCCTTGCTAGCTATTATTTAAAAAATTATGGCTATTATTAGATCTTCCTCCAATAAAGAGCCCAATATAATTAGGGTTTTTTTAAAAATAGCACGCAGGAGGGTCTCCTCCAAATATTAATACTCTCTTTACAGTCAAGGGTTATAAAATAACAAAAATAAGAAAGGATACAGAATTTGTATGTGTGGAAGACAGGTTTCGTCTGTTTACTAAAAATCAGCTATAATAAAAGCAGACAGGCAATTTTCTGAGTATTTACTGGTCCTATTTTGATGAATGGAGAGCTTTATTGGAGGAAGACAAACAAACAAAAAATAAAACAAAAACACCCAACCCCATTCCCAGTGAGAGATCAGGGAAACAAAAATCTACTGGTTAGGGAAGGTGACATGACTGTCAGCTGACCACTGCTCTCTCACTGAAGTGTTCCTAATGCTCTATCCATCTATGCTGATCTGTAAAATCACTAAAACAATACCTGTCTCTCCTTTGTCTGTGCCCTTGTCTACCACATACAGACAAATACTTATACATCTAATAAAAATTAAACAAATTATTAAAAGAAATTTGAAATCGAGTTATCCCATAACAGGGGAACAACACCTCTAACAGATGACACAGACTACCAAAAAAAAAAGCCCAGTGCCTAATATGTCACCTCCTTTTAAAATCTTGGCCACTTGGATATAACTGAGTCCCACAAGACCATAAGTTTATGTGTGTTATTTTTGTGTTCACAGCAGTCAATGTTTGAAAATCAATATTGCAATGATCATGGTTGCTGAAGATGAACTGCATAACATTATTGATAGGTATAACAGAGTTAAGATGGATGGGTCTTGAGATTTCTGTTTGCTTCTCTTTGGAGACCTGAAATTCTAGCTTCTTTCCAAAAATTTATCTTAATCCTAATGACTTCATATTTTGAAGATATTGTTAAATATTTTTGTGTCATAAATGGTAAAGATAATAAAATCAATAAAAGGTGAAGTTAAATATCTATTAGCTTAATTATACTTTTGAAGAGAAAATGGTTTTAAAAAGCAATTGATACAATGAAAGTTGATTTTCAATGGACCTTTTAGCTGTCAGTCACAAATTCCTCCAGGAATCTATTGAAATCTTTGGGATGTGTCTGAGATAACTGTAGACATATGCATACAACTACTTACCAATACACAACCATAGAGTACATTTTATAAGTCTAAGTATTCACAGACTGCACCCTCCTTCCCAAATGAAAAGAATCCACAGACACACCCCCTCCCGTAGAGAACTGAAAGTTTGTGTTGGGATAGTTCATCTACTCAAAGTAATGAAAAGGACAGCTATGCAGAGAGAGACACATTGGTAACGTTAGAAGTATGTCTTCATCACAGGGTGGGCCATGCAAAGGCATGGTGAACTCTGCTAACAAGAAGACAGAGGCCGCCTTCACAAGGAGGAGACTCTGGGATGACTCCTGCAGAATGAGCTCAGGGGTCAAGACATCTCTCTGGGCTTAAATTTCCCAATTTGCAAAGCTCAAGAGTAGAAGTTCTGTGAGGTTCTTCCCAGTCAGTTTATCTCTTTATGCATCTCAGATGACATCATAATCCAATGTCCTTCAACTCACTGGAAATTCACGGTCCTATTGTTTATTATCACCCTGATTCTGCTCCAACACTTCCCTCTACTATTTATATGATGAGAGAGAGAGAGAGAGAGAGAGAGAGAGAGAGAGAGAGAGAGAGAGGACACATTTTACACTATTTTAAGGAGATTCCATAATTTAAGACATCTTTTATTTTATTAGAGAAACTGCAGTTTTAAAAAATCATTTTTCTGAACCAATTCTCACCTCTGCTACATCTTTGTCAATAAGGGAAGTGTGTCACCCGTGCTGCTGGCAGTATGAGAAGGGTCACTGAAGAGGGACCACGCAGGAGAGGAACACATGAAAGCACATCTCAGAGAACAAAATCTCTTACATTTGACTTGAGTGAATGTTTTGTTTTTGTTTAGGAATCATAGAAACTGCAAGTGAGCAAGCTGTATTGGGTCATCTAACCATCTCTCTAGGGAGCTCATGAGTTACATCAACAGATTCATTCAATTCTTTTGAATTTCATATGGAGACTCCATTGGGGGGTTTTAACCACACTTTGGACAATCAGTCCATGAATCAAGTCAGTGTTGCATGAATGTGACAGTAACCTTGTAAAAACAGGAGAAAAGAACCTCCAACAAAAACATCCTTGGCAGTAGCATGGATGTGGAAGCTCCGGATCTTTATTTGGTGCAACAATGTTAAGACTGAGTGGATGTAGGAGAATTGTGTTTCTCACAGCTGATTTCACAGGCAGTGTCTTGTGTTATAATGAGCTAAGGTGGAAGGCTGTTCTGTTCTCTGATTATAAATTCAATTCTAAATGTTATATGTCCCTTGGTTTATTTCTGAAAGTATTAAGGTTTTCACATATTAAATATTACTCTAGATACTATAAACTCACAAGGCATTTGTTATTTTGTGTTTTCTAGAACAATGTAGATTATTTCTAAAGCTATCTAGAACAATTAATATCCTATTTTTAATGTTTTTGTATGGTATTTTTATATTAAATATTTGTCATGAGATTTCAGAAAATATGAATGTTTTTATTGATTTTTGTTGAGCTCTACATTTTTCTCTGCTCCCCTCCCTGCCTCTCTCCTCCCCTTCAATCCTCTCCCAAGGTCCCCATGACCCCAACTGAATCAGGAGATCTTGTCTTTTTCTACTACCCATGTAGATTAGATCTATGTAAGTCTCTCTTAGTGTCCTCATTGTTGTCTAAGTTCTCTGTGATTGTGGTTGGTTTTGTAGGCTGGTTTTCTTTACTTTATGTTTAAAAATCACTTATGAGTGAGTACATGTGATTATTGTCTTTCTGTGTCTGGGTTACCTCATTCAAAATAATGTTTTCTAGCTCCATCCATTTTCCTGCAAAATTCAAGATGTCATATTTTTTTCTCCTGTGTAATACTCCATTGTATAAATGTACCACATTTTCCTTATCCATTTTTTGGTCGAGGGGCATTTAGGTTGTTTCAAGGATCTGGCTATGACAAACAATATATTTTATTTCTGTTAAAGATAGAATAAAAAATTCCCAGGACTGGCGAGATGGCTCAGAGGTTAAGAGGACTGGCTGCTCCTCTAGAGGTCCGGAGTTCAATTCCCAGCAACCACATGGAGACTCACAACCATCTATATTGAGATCCGGTACCCAATTCTGGCGTCTGCATAATAAATAAACAAATTTTAAAAATATATACTATGTAAAGTTCTCAAACAATAAACAAAAAAAAATAAAAAGGAAAGAAAATTTTAAAATTCCCAAACCAGGATTTAAAAGGTCTTTACTAATTTAACAACAGTGTGTGACTGGGTAGATGTTTTAGCTTGGACATGTCTGATGGCAAAGCTCTTAGTTCTTACATTATGCTATGTATCAGCCAGAGAAATGTGCTAAGGGATTGTTGGGAAATTAGAGAATGTAAGAGTTTTTCAGTAGCTGTTCCTTAGACAGAAGACTGTTTATTCATGGATCTTAGGTACATAGGAAGCACGTACAGCAATACATGGATAATGGCGGTTTCAGATCCTCACTAACTTAGTTCATATGTCTCTTGGTGTTTTGCTTATTTTTTGTTGTTGTTCTCTTTTGCTCTATGAATGATATATAAATCTATATACCTATTTCAGTGTCCTCTTCTTTAAAATGTACATTTAAACGATCTAGCCTTCATAGAGTATATGTGAAGTGTTTTTAAATAGATAAACAAAAAAGCAGAAACTACCTAGAATCTGGCATGTGATTCACTATTGATTATACTACATGATTGATTACATGCAATTTTACTCTTTATGATTTATCTCATTGCAGATGTATCCTTAATATTTATCCTATCCAATATTTATAATTTTTAGTTTTAATATTATGATTATATTTATATGCTCCAAACTTAAGCATTTGTTTTGAAAGCTCTGCACACAATATTTGTTCTTTTGGAGCTCAAATCTCTTTATTTTACATCTATGGATAAAAAGAAAATCTTGAAAAAAACCTCTTGGGAATTAATATATCGAAGTATATACTTCTGCCCAATCTTGAGAGCATGTCCTCCATATTTGAGTCTCGTGCTTGTTATATTCTCAGAAAAGCACGAAGGGGGTAAATGATTTGTGACTTCTTCGGAACGCTGGTAAACATAAGATGGCTGCCCTTGAGAAAAACATGGATCTCATCATTCCCTCTGGGTCAAATGGTTTGCTTTGTTTGGTTTGTTGCTTGTTTTTGAGCAATTCCAAAGGTTAGGTGGTCTTTTGCATCACTTAGGACACATTAGAAGACTATTACAGCTATAATTGTGAAAATACATGTTACATGTAATGAGCTTTTTCAATGTCCACTAGTGCTTTACATTTAAGACTGATAGAATATGGACATGAAAAACAATAAAATCCCCACAGTGCCTATATTCAGTGGCAATTTTAGGTTGTTGTGTTTGGTTCTGATTTTTTTCTGTGAGTAGTAACATTTGTCCTATTTGAAACTTGGTCGCTTCCATTTACACAGTATAATTTTGAAGGCCAGTGCTTTTTCAGTAAAATATTCCCACAGGCCCAGTATAGATAGTTTCCTAAAATAATGCTATGTCAATTACACGGAGTATAAAACAATTTAATGATGACACCAGATTGTTTAGTGGGTGTGTATTTTACATCCTATTGAGCCACTCTCATAACTACTGCACATTTTTATATTACCTTTATTTATTTGTACATACAACAATAGCAATATGAACATGTTCATATAAATAAATGGCTATTGTACATTGAACGCGGCTGGTCAAGGGTTTGACCCTGCAGAAGCAATACAGAATAAATCATAACCCATCCTGTGAGGTCCTTGCAATTTATTAGAAAATACTGACAGGTAAATTAATGACTACAGTTCTTTGAATAACTCAGAGTCTCAAAGGCGGTGGCCTTTTTTCGCTTGTTTGTTTCCTTTGTGTCCATTTAGTTTACTTAGGAAACAAAGAGGAAGAAGGAAGACTGCGTGGGTCGCAGAGCCCTTGAGAAGGCTGCCTGGGTCGCAAAGCCCTTAAACTGAGGTTGAAACTTCAACAGAATTCAAATTCAAGAAATAGTGGAGGCAGATATTTTTTTCCTAAAAGGACAAGACTTCCATAAAGTATTGACCGACTTAATATTCCAAGACAAAAAGCTACAAATAGATTAAAATGCCAGGTGCTTCACTAACTACTCTATGGTCATCTGGTGCTTTAAACCCTTCAACTCTTTTCTGTAACAGATACCATTAGCAATCTATTTTTAAAAAAATGCAACGCAAATAAAATGTGTGCCGCTTTGGAAACGCACACAATGGATATACAATAGAAACTGGATTTGGGTCACATCATCTGATTACGAAGACAAGGTGCATCCACTACTTCATTTAAATGGTTTCACATGAGACTTGGAGGCCTTTCTCATTAAACTGGGCCCCCACAGAGAGAGGTTAAAGAGGTTTTAGAACTGCACTCCTATCGCTAGAGCTTTCTAGCCAGAAATATTACTAGGCATTTATAAATCTCAGCATGCAGAAAACAATGAGTCCTAAATGAAGAAAAAGGCTTTAGATATGTAAGAGGTAAGGTTTAATAAAGTAGAAGAGACTTGATTGGACTTAGTTATATTACTAACCATCGATTGATTATGGATTTTTTCACTCCATGTCTTTACCAGAAATTTTCAGAGTTAAAATATGCGACTATGAGATATTCACTCTGGTAAGAATATTTGGTTCCAGTTTCCAGACTCTATTTTTGCACCTCTCAGAATTGGCCTCACTGTAAACTCAGATGAGATCAGTGCTAGATAGACCCACCTGAACCTCTGGACCTCAGTGAATCACAGTGTTACCTTTAAAAGGCCTGTGATCCAAACTTTGAAGTTCTTACCTCTAGTGGGAGCATCATGGAAGAATTCCTGGTTCTAGGTGACCAAGTTCCTTATTGCTAGTTTTCATTCTCCAAGTCCTTCCGCTAAATAATCACTTCAATTGCTGTTTCTTAAGGTATCTCCACATTATCTTTTATGAGGCTGCATTAATTCACGTTCCCACCAACAGTGTACAATTCTTTCCATTTATTCTCAACCTCATTAACATTTTTGCTTCATCTCTTGCATAAAATTCCTTAAGACGGCTGTGAACTAATATTATGGTTTTAATCCATATCTTCCTGAGAATTGGCAATGTTGGACATTTATTCATTCACCTATTGATCATCTGTGGTACTTTAGAGCAGGGAACGTCTGCTCACATCCCTTACCTGCTCTTTTGGTTTGTAATTTCTTCATTGTCAATCTAAGCTCCTTGTACATTATGGATATTAGAACCCTCTCAAATATACAGTTTGATGATAGTTTTGTCCAAACCAAAGACTTTTTTTATCCTTTCTGTTTATTGCTTTGATTGTCACAAAGAATGTTTCTAACTTAATGAAACCCCATTTATTTACTTTTCGTTTTCTGTGCTTTAGTTTTCTTTGCCAAGACAATATGATACATGGAGCAAACAATGCCACAAAGCTGTATGCAAGCTGTCAATTTCTTTTAGTTACTTTTTTGTGGAGCTCTTCTCTGTGTTTACTCATTTTTCTTCACTCTCCCTAATGAGAATAGAATATCACGTTTTAGCATAATTCTTCTCTCTCAGTAGGTGTCACTGAGATGCATTGCATCTGCCTGCCTGTCCTGCACTCTATGAAACTGCTTCTCTATTCTGTATAAAGTCTAAATCTGCCCACTTGGCTTGCTTTATATGTTCTTTCCCTTAGTACTAATCAAAACCTCATGTCCTACACTCTGAAGGAAAGGCTAGAGTTGTTTCATTCTTGTCAAGGCAAAATATATCATTGTGCCCTATGCAATATTATTTGCCTTTATTTTCAGTGAAACAAATTATTAGTATTTTTGTACCAAAGACTTTAAGTGATCATATTGTTTGTTTCTCTGACCTAAGAATGCAAGGGGTTATCTTGATGCTCTAAGACACTGAGTGTGTTGTGCTATCCCTGTGGAGGCTAGAAGGACGCAAGTGAAGTTTGAAATATTCATCTAGAAATGCCTGTTTCTTTGTTCGTCTTTCAAATGACTCCATTGAATAAGTGATTAAAACTGGTCTGGACAGGCAGCAAAGACAGGCAGGGCACATTTAGAGCCACGGCAAACAATATCTTCAAAGTGTTTCTCCAAGGAAGCATGGCCCTGGGGCCAGCCTTTGATTGATCTAAGCCCCTAAGGAGCCATTTCGGCAGAAAACAAAGACTTATTCTGCTTCTTTCATAAGAGATTTGACATTTTATAGTTTTGTCTGAAAATATTAAGTGGGAATAAATAGGGGTCCTGTAATCTTTCCTTGGCTGGATTGTCGCCATGCTTTATCCCAAAGCAAAACAAGCAGACAAGCTACTTCACTTGCATGACCTTCCATGGTGCATTACTTATCAATAGCCATCACACATACATTGCTCCTGTTAGGGAGATAAAATAAGGGAAAATATAATGCTCATATTTGGAGAGTAGAAAACTTATCCATAGGGAAAAAAATGGAATCAAAGCTGTTCTCTTAACCAAGCACCCAAACAGGTGTAAGAAAATGTAATTTTGGAAACACTTTTTAGTCTTTAACATTTTAGAACTTTGAATAAATTGTTTCTCATTAATTTCACATAAAATATCCACTACTGTTTAAGAAAAGGTCTAATTTTTGAAGTGTTCTAAAACTTTCTAGGAAATTTTAGGGGCATTAAAAAAAAAAAAACACTCAGGATGCCCTGACTGTAGTGTTATTAGCCAATTGCTTCACTCTGGGATGTCTACCAGAATAACTTGTTATATTTATTTGATATATCTGCAGCAGATCAAACTTATAAAGGAAATATCATTTTAACCTCCATTTTAAATAAAACAAACAGGAGCATTTCCCTTATTTCACGTCAAAAAGGCATGGTTTGAATTGTATCGTCGTGCATTTTCTGACATCATAAGAACTATCCTTAAGTGCTATGCTATATTGCACCTCTGTGGAGAGCCTGAGCCATGCTGTTTGGCTATTTAATCATAACTGTTAGAACAAGTGTCAAGACCTGATGCTTTGATGAGATGAGTTCTTCACCTGAGCAGACAAACATGTTTTTTAAGGATTTAAGCTATCCAAGAGCAGCTTACTCTACCTTATATGATATAAATTACACCCCTCAACACATATGCACAATAGGCTGGCTCCAGATGTAGCAAAGTTCTGACTTTATAACACTGTAAATTCATGCCTAACA
The DNA here is from genome assembly GCA_963919715.1 of Microtus obscurus. Taxonomy (NCBI): domain Eukaryota; kingdom Metazoa; phylum Chordata; class Mammalia; order Rodentia; family Cricetidae; genus Microtus; species Microtus obscurus. Next base: position 131,609 of record CAWTZC010000466.1, read on the forward strand.
ATACTTTCTAAAGTAGTTAGAGGAGATGGCAACACAGATTACAGTTTAAGTGACCAATTAGTGTCATCAATCCCATGTCATAATTATTCTATTATTGCATAGTATTCCTGATGTTTTTGTAGGAAATATAAAATCCTGTATGTATATGCATGCACTTATATGTATCCATGTGCATGTGTATTCATATATGTGTTTAAATGTGTACATTTGCTGACAAAGATGGGGAAATAGGGAAAGGAGGGAGTTAACTGCTGAGTCTAACTTATATTTATTTTCATTTTATTGACATATGAGGCATAAAAAAAATCTCATAGATTAGTGGTTTTTAACCTGTATGTTGCAGCCATTTGGGGGTTGCATATCCAATATCCTGCATATAAAATATTTACATTACAATTCATAACAACAGCAAAAATGCAGTTATAAAATAGCAACAAAATAATTGTATAATGAAAATTATTGTATAATAAATGAAAATAATGAAAACATGAGGAACCATATTAAAGGGTCTCAGCATTAGGAAGAGAGCCATAGTCATGTATTTAACAAACCTGTTGTATAACAGTTACCCTACCTTCAAAGTGATATCAGGGCAACAAGTCCATAAATTATAAAAGAAAAGGCTGGGGCAGAGGTAAAAATGAGCCAGTCTCCCATGATCACTCCAAATGTATGCTTGATGACTTCTTGTTAACCTTCACAGACTCTGGTGACACATTTGCAATCCAGGGAAAACCAATACCCTAAGTTCTCGGTTCATTATGTGGCATTTTCCATCCTACTTTCCATATGGAATAGGATGTTCTCCCAGGCAGACCACAGGGATTTCAGATTTGGAAAAGTAACACAGATATCCAGACCATTTGCTGGGATGTCGTTGAGGTTGCAGTCAGGAAGCAGACTTCAGGAAAATGTGAAACCCATCACTCTGCCTTTGCCAAACATGCAACTTAACCTGCATGTTCCCAAAAGTGGCACTGATTCATTGATGCTGGATTCTCTTACAACAACAATGTGGATTCTCTTACAACAACAATGGGTCCAAATATTTCTTAAGTAAAATCTCTTACAAGGGTTAGTTTGGCAAAGAGATGTGGTGTGTGTGTGTGTGTGTGTGTGTGTGTGTGTGTGTGTGTGTGTGTGTGTTTGTGTTTCACTAACTTCTTTTCTGTCTTCCTTTGTTTTGATTAAACTGATTTTACTAAAGAAGAATCTCTTTGATTTACATTTTTGGAAAGAGTTATTATTTCCTCTAACGTGGGCCTCATTCCAGGGAACTCCCATCTCATTAGCATGTGATGTCTTTTCTTCTCAACTGTCATCATAGCTGCCAGCCAACTGTGAATGCCTTGATCATGATTGATTTCTTGACTTCATGGTTTACTTAAAATTCCAGTTGTTGAGCGATATGGGCAAGAAGGCCTTGTCCACTGACTAGCAAGAGGCATGACAATTTCAAGGAGCTTAGTTCCCCACAGTAACAAATGTCAAATGAGCTCAGAGCTGGAAGCTCAGGAGAAGAGAATATGTTGCCCAGCAGTCAGGTAGGAATATAAACACTTGCCTATAATGAAAAATAAAATTTAAAACACTGAGCATTATGTACAAATATATTCCGTAGGCAGGTACTGTAATGGACGCTGTGGGGTGGTCACCAGCTATCCATTCAGCACGGAGGCCTTATTCTCAGCTACGGTCATTGAATTTTACACATGTCAGAGCTTAGCTCTTGTCTAGAAATTTCTCGATTGGTAAGAACTGTCTTGCCCAAATTTGTGAGCCCTTCAATTGATAGGGAGTCCCAGATAGACTCTCTGTAACCTACTCCACAGAGTGCTACAACTCTGATAATCTAATTTATCTCTCTAGCTTACTGTGGAATGAATATGACAATCACTGTAATTGTATTTTAGTTCAGTGCTTGTTATTTTCTACTCAGCCTTACGTCCTTGGGTTCCTTAAAGACATGTTACCAAGAATATTGTTCGATAGTTTGCTTATAAATCTCTTTGTCCTGGTCATTCCCATTACATGTCTAAGTAAGATACTACCCTGTCTATGGGATACAATATGGTAAAAGTTACTGTTGGTTACAAGATGGTACTTATTGTGCCTCTATTTCCTTATAACACTGGAGAAGAGGCAGACTGATAACATTAACTCCTGTATAAAGATAGGAGTCCAGGCCTTCCCTTGTAAAGCAGAATTCTTGCATGTCAACCTTTATAATGCTAATGTTTAGAGAGGTCGTCTGCAAAAGATTTTGATATTTTAAAGACAAGAATTTGGTTTGGTTTAACTTGATATCTTTGGTGCCATAATGGTCTTCAACAAATTATGTTGACTTGAGGAATGAATCAATGAGTAAATAAAGTACAATTTAGAGTTCAAGGCCAAAATATGTCCACCAAATGATTAAGCTTCCAAAGAAGAAGAGGTAGGATTTGGGGTTGATCTTGAAGAAATGTACTAGGCTGAAAACAATGATTCAAATAAAGGCATTGAAGTAGGGTTGAAATCTGTTTCACAGTAATAAAATATTATTTATGCTTATTTGAATGTCAGGGGTCTTTATTAAAATATAGCTGTGTATCATGAAACCACTGCATTTCAGGTGCAGCAAATAAAGTTTTAGAATCAAGAACTCTATTGTTATAAACAACAGATCTTATGATTAGATCCCAGGTAATACACTCTCTAACTATTTATTCTGCTTTCTTTCTTTGAAGGCCTTAGCCTCAGGCCCCCTTTACTATTTCACTCAAGAATTAAGAACAAATTCCAAGAGGCTGTGGGTATAATCAGAGAGAAAGTTGCTTCAGTTGTGGCCAACTATTATTTTAAGATTCACCCTATCATCAGCAGAATTTGTAGAAACACTAAAAATGTCACGTGAAGAATATATTGAGAGTAGCACTGGAGAGAGAGATCAACCAGTAAAGTGCTTGCCGAGAAAGTGTAAGGTTGTGTTTAAGGTTTGATTCTCTGATTCTATATAAAAGTGTGGGTGTAGTATTGTGCATATGATGCTGTCCTGGAAAGGTGATCACTGGGGCTCCTTAGCCAGCCAGCAAGGCCTAAGTGGTGAGCTCCAGGCCATTGAGAGACCCTGTTTCATGAAGCAAGGTGATGTTCCTCTAGAATCATCTGTACTTGCACACTTATTCACAGTCACACAAACATACACACACACACACACACACACACACAGAGAGAGAGAGAGAGAGAGAGAGAGAGAGAGAGAGAGAGAGAGAACAGATAGTGTGCACTATGAGCTGCCATTAAGTCAATAGTAGAGAAGAGAGGCTCTTTGAATGTCTACTATTGTACAAATTTTCCTGGAGACAAATATCTATTCACTCCCAATAGTGCATCACTCACAAATCAAGTCAATGAGTCCACCCAAATCTATCTCGATGAAACAAAGGTTATTTAGGATCACTAGAGAACAGATAAAGGATGATTACAGAAGCATGGGAAACTTATAAGTAACTCTAGCATTGAAGAACATGTTTCTTAACAACAGCTGTTGTTCATAAATCTGCACTAGATGCCAGACATTATTTTAGGAAATTGCCTCAATTATCTTATTTATTCCTTACAACTTTGGATGAGGTAAGCAGTAGTAGGTTCATCATTATAACTATAAGATGGAAGTTGGGTAATGAAAAGAAGCAACAATTTAGCAAGTGGTTAGACATGGATTTTGATCTTCTGGATTCTCCAAAGACCTAGTCTGGATTTTCAGGCTAGACTATGCTTGTACATCCACAGTTGGACCAGTATATTTCAGACACATATAGCATTCATTCAGCTCTCAAGTTTACTTTAATTATTCGTATAAGGGAGTAAGGCTGTGCTGTACCACTCTTTTGATATGCACTACTAAGGAAATAACCCACAATCTTTGGTCTTTATAGAACCCCACACTCTCTCAAACCTTCTCATTTCTTAACATGCTGGATTAATCTCTATCACTTATTATGAGAATATCATTCCATGTGTGTTCTCCTAATAGCCCACTTTAGGAGAATTATGTCTCTGTGAATTCATGTTTCTTTCTTTCCTCCTTCCCTTTCTCCCTTCCTCCCTCCTTTTCATTTTTCCTTCCTTCCTTTCTTTCTTCCTTCCTTCCTTCCTTCCTTCCTTCCTTCCTTCCTCTCTAAAGCATGGAGGTATAGAACTAAACTCATGTTTGATACTAAAATAGACTCAAGAAATAAAGAATTCCAAGATGTAACTGTGAGCACATGGTCCCTGAATTTCATCACCAAGTGGCATTCTGGGATAGTTTTATACACTGAATCACTGATGCATCAATTCCTCCTCAGAATTTGAATGTCACCCTTTTTATGCCAGAAAATGATGATGCAATGGGAGATATAAGAGAACAGTAAACTGTTTCCATTTGAGGGAACACAACTCTACAGATTCAGAAAAATCCATAGTGTTTGAGCTGAACGTCAAAGAATATGATAGGGATTGGCAAGTTTCAAGTAGCTAATGCAGAGAGCCCTGGATGAGTGATGGGTATAATTAGTTGATGGTGTGGCCTGTAAAATCACATAAGACTGAGTAGAAAATGACTAGGGTTTGAAGAGTAGTCAGCCTGGCATGATGTGATAAATAATGAGAGGCGAGAATGAGCAACGTCCATGCACATCTGTCTAGGACCACTTTCCAGATGTTCCTTAGCCACCTTGATTCATGTGTTGGCACTAGTAGTAGCTTCCAGAATCTTAGTAACAATCACCATTTAGCTGGTGAGAGTTTCTTCTTGGGAGGAGGGTGTTGAATAGAATATGTTACAGAGGTTAACAGAGCAGAAATAACTAATAGATGCAAAGTTGGACAACTGGTTAAAAATGTAAGAAAATTTATTGCAGACTATTCCATGTTTGAGAGTGGTCATTGCTTGTTGCTTTACCTCCAGACTGAACCCAAGACAGAGGAGACTGCCTTTTCTGTTCTACTCACTGGCTACTTCAGGGGACAAATACACAAAACAGACATACAGAGTCTGTTTTCTAACAAGGCAGATTTGTTTAGTAATTTAATGTGGAATTTGGTGGGAGGAGTCTATAAAAATGGTAGAGAATAACAAATGACCACATGTCAAACAAAAACAGAGTTGTAGACGAGAAAATTTTATGGATTCTCATCTAAGCAAATTTATAATGAAGAGAATTAAGGCCGAGGAACAAATTAAAACAAGCCCCCCAACATTGATCTGGTGTGCTTTTAGCTATAATGCAATAATTTAGCCCACATCCAAATGCTTCCCTCTCCTGCCTACTACATATTCAACTCTATTAGTGACTATATGCTACTTAAATGAGAGAGCAGCAAGTCAGCTCGGGATGATCCTAAGAAGTGTGGAATATGGGTTTTAAGGGTTTGAAACCAGACAGGAGCCACATGCATGTGAATAAACAGGGAATTAAAATATATCTTTCTGCCCTGTCACTTGGCAGGAGTCTAGGCCTAATCTACATCTGTGTTTTGTACAGAAGCCATGTATCTCGTTTCTTCAGAGCTTCATTCCAAGGCTTCTACATTCTAAAACCCTTGTTATTTACAATGTATACTGCATAAATAAAATGAAATAGCAGCTGAGCATGGATAATGCAACATTCTGGTTGCATTTCCCAATAACCCAACAATCCCATTTTTTGGTTATGGAAAACTTACTGTATGTGTTTCCAGAGTCCAACTGTTTCTGAAAACCTAAGTCCAGTTCATTTTTTTTTTCAAGTTTCCAACTTCACGGAACTTCCAAAGCCCAACATTTTATATAGAAGTCTCCTGCCACATTTGTATTGTGGACATTTGACATTTTTGACTTACCTAATGAACACCCCCTAGAATACCACAGGTGATTTATTTTAAATTGCCTATTAGAAAAAAATCCATTTGGAAACACAGCTATGAAAACATTAAACTAGTTTGTGATAATACATGGCTTCTTAATAATACAAGTAGGCCAGATCTGACAGCAGGTCTACTTGAAACTTGAAGGTAACAGTGGTACAAACCTAAGTCACATTTTGGAATATCTGCAGCATTGTCATATAATGTAGGAAAATCAATGTCTATTAATAATATTTATAAAATATCCATAAAACTCGGAGTCTATTAATAACATATAGGTGTTTCTGTAACCCTGGTATGAAGAAATATTATAATAATTTTCTTATAACTAGTTTAGACAGCTTTAAAATTTTGAGTTTGTTAGAAGTTGGTGAAAGGACCTTAATTCTATCAGAATGGAAAGTCTTGATTTATTACATAGAAGAATTCTTCACCATTCATCCCACCATTGCAACTAACTGATAACATCAGAGTAAGGGCATACAGCTTATTTCTCTTCCTAATCATTTTTTCATTATTCTTTAAATTTATAGTGTATTTATAGAACATATCTTGATCATGTTCACCCTATTCCTCCCTCCATTTCTCAGACCCTTGTAGGAACTAAAGAATTTGTTGACTATCATGAAATGAAATTAAACACCAATTTATGCATAGTTGAACTGTGAAAGTCAGCCACAAATATTATCAGAATTAGTTGGTTACACTTTTATTTGACCCAAGTGTGATTTTGCCACGTAACATATTTAACTTTTACATTCCTGTATTTCTGAGTACACTATGTGCTCCTAGGAAGGAAATTCATCTCTAGTTACCTCCACTCAGGCTACGAGGGCTCACTGAGACATAAGTTACAGAATATGTGGGGAACATGGGTCTAACGCAGTTGGGAACAATAATTGGTGTATTTCCCAAGAGAGTCAGGAGAGCCAAAGTTTTGTGAAAGAGTTTGGACTAGAAGTTTTAGAAAATAAATACAAGTAGGAAAACTAAAGCACAAGGAATATGATGCTGTTCCATCCCTCTCTATTCTGCAACTGCAGCAACTCTGCCATTGAAATACAACACCACTTGTAACAGTATAAAACACAACTGAATACGAAATGTCCCCTGCACAAGTTCAGGCATGGCGAGGAGAAAATACTAGTCTACACTTTCTTCTTTACTTGATGGTAAAGGCAAGAAAACTAAATGCGTTTGCCTGTACCATGTCCTATACTGCCTTTTCCATCCTTATTTCCAAAAGGTTCCATATAGGCGTATAGATGATGGGTCAAATATGGTTATTGAGAGCATACGTGTTGGAATTTAGTAGGCTGATTTTTTTAAAATCTCAACTTAGTATTGTTAGGTAAAACATGATAGACTAACCAAAATATCTGGATCATATAAAGCACTCAGTGAACAAGGGTGTCTCATTCCTAAATCGTCAAATTTGATCAGAGATTATGACATTCTTAAAGTCCTCTTGTCAGAAGGTTGAAATGATAGCTGTGACTAAATAAAGATGAGAAGACATTTCAAAAAAGACGATTGTGAAAAGAAAAATGTAATTACCCATAAAGGCCATCCATCTAGACAATTCCTTAATTAATAGAACAAGACACATGAGGAGGGATAGCATAAAAGAATATTAGACATGAAAAATGGTGTTATTAAAGTGTGGCATCATTCATGTTTTAGTGATAGGAAAGTATTAAGGAAACTCAAAGGTTATGAATTTTAATTGATTTAGATACATTGAAGATGACTGATAAAAGAAATGCTTTACATATAGAATTTTTACACTTGATCTTAGCCAAAAGGCCGAGAAGCAATAAACATATAGAATTTTTACAATAAAAGAAAATTATTAGATTTTAATATTAAACTTTAATATGAAATGTTACAATTTGTCCCCAGCTAGTTCCTTGGGCAACTGAGGAGAGGGAACCTGAAATGACCCTATCCTATAGCCATACTGATGAATATCTTACATATCACCATAGAACCTTCATCTGGTGATGGATGGAGATAGAGACAGAGACCCACATTGGAGCACCGGACTGAGTTCCCAAGGTCCAAATGAGGAGCAGAAGGAGGGAGAACATGAGCAAGGAAGTCAGGACCACAAGGGGTGCACCCACCCACTGTGACAGTGGGGCTGATCTATTGTGAGCTCACCAAGCCCAGCTGGAATGGGACTGAATAAGCATGGGATACAAACAGACTCTCTGAACATGGCGGACAATGAGGGCTGCTGAGAAGCCAAGGACAATGGCACTGGGTTTTGATCCTACTGCATGAACGGGCTTTGTGAAAGCCTAGCCTGTTTGGATGCTCACCTTCCTGGACTTGGATGGAGGGGGGGAGGTCCTTGGACTTCCCACAGGGCAGGGAATCTGGGACTGCTCTTCAGATTGGAGAGGGAGGGGGAATGGAGTGGGGGGAAGGGGAGAGGAGTGGAGGGAGGGAGAGAGGAGTGGGAGGAGGGGGAGGGCAATGGGAGGATGGGGAGGAGGCAGAAATTTTTTCAATTAAAAAAAATTAAAAAAATACATTTACAAAAAGTGATTTCTAAATTAAAATGCAATACACTTGATGATGGGTGCAGTCTGGTCATGAAATGTTAATGGTTTTTATTTTGGTTTTGTTTTAAATCAACACAGGCTAAGCAAACCTTTGGAAAGGAGGTGGGAGTGGCTGAAGCACAAACAAAAGATGAAATAATTGATTAGTTATTGTCCCAAAGGGGATTGAGATAAGGTTAACTTAGACTCAAACTGAGCATTAAAATTTAGAGCGAGGGGCAGATCTCTCCATGGCTTATGAACACTGAAAAATGTGTGTAGTGAAAAAGAACCATAGCTGTGGATGAAGGATTACAGACCAGAATAGCCTTGCCTATTCATTGAGATCTGGGGTCTCCAGATGCAAGGAGAACTGCATTGTGGTAGTCTTTGGTTTAAAAACTAACCTGAGAAGGTCTCCACAGATATCCCTGAGGGCAAAGAAGCTGTGTTGGCATACAGCTCTCTGGAATGGCAACAGGCATGGATGCTTTTCTAGATTTTAGTTTCTATTGCTCTGATACAAACCCTGAAAATCCCATGTGGTAGAGGAAGGGAAGGAAAGAGTTTATTTCAACTCACAATTGCAGGACATCACAGCAGGGAGATCAAAGAAGAAATCCAGCTAGGCATTTTACATCTAAAGTCAAGAGCAGAAGGAAATGAATTAATACATGCTCACTAGCTTGCTTGCTTATTATGTTATGCTCTGTTTCTCCACTTTTACACGGGTCAGGACCCCTGCCTAGGGAGTGGTGTTGTCTTTAGTGGGTTGGAACATCCTATATCAATAAAGCTAATGAAGATACCACCCCCCCCCCAAACCAACTCAGTGTAGACCATCTCTCATTGCCATGCTTTCCCAGATGCCAAGTTGGCAATTAAAGCAAAACACCACAGGTACTGAAAGCAAATGGTGAGGGAAAGTGCGCAAAGGAACCTCACAAACAAAGAAGACAATTCTAGGTATCAGCTCCTGGTATACGCATTCAGGCCAATTGAGTCAGATTTTCTTGTTTAATGGCTGATTACAAGTTGTAAGTTAATCAGCATAAACTCTGCTAGAGCCTGATTCAATGCTGCTTGACCCAGTGAAGGAAAGTAAGGATACAAAAGTGAATTTTGTGTTTCAGCTTGAAGAAGCCAAAACTTACAAATGCCCAAGATGAAATCCAGCTTCTCAAATGCTGAGGCTCGCTGGACTTCCATCAAGTTCTGACACATACATGTAGAACAATTCTAGTTCCATCCGGTTGTTCATTCCTTTCCTTTATTATGCAGTGCTGACTGAGCAGCCACATTTCCCAAGAGTTCCCTGTTCCTCAATACAGATGTTTTTCCAATGCAGGCTTTTCAAAATCGAATATTTAGGATTTGCCCATTGTTTTCTTTTCACGATGTGACTAATTCAAGCTACGGCCAAGATTGGAAACGGTCTTTGAGACAATGAGTCAGGTATCTGATTCTCTTGTCCACATCAAATTTCTCAAAGAAACAAAGGACTTCCCTGCAAAATAATCTCCTGAAGTTTATCACAAACCAGTTGGGACGTGTATCTTTAAATGCAAGTCTATATTGTTTATTCTTGACCATACACCATTTCTTTTCCTTTTGAAGGAAGTGCATTGTGCTGCCTTAAGCAGATGCAAATGTGAGCATTCTTAAATTTTTGTTTCAGAGTAGCTTCTTGTCAGAAGAAAGAATACTTCTTATCTAACTGTAATAAATATGCTTTCTGGTCTCCTTTGTTCCTCACTTGTATACAGAGGCATTTTACTTATATAACATCTGTGAATCCATCAGGCGGGGTCTCTGATCTTGGAACAAAATGCAAGTTGGAGTTCTGGATGTAAAATGCTGAAACATATTAACAGCCACTTACATTACTCTTTTGTAGAAAAGCACAGCAGATAGAATAAGTAAGAGAGTAGAGGAGAATAAAGGAAATTAAAGGAAGCTGAATGCAGACCAGATGTTGAATGTCAAGTTTCCACTCTGAGAATAATAAATGCAGGCACTGGGTGGCCAGATGAGGATAAATGCATAGATACCAACTTAATTTAATAAACAATCAGATGTTCCTTAGGGGGAAAACCAACTGAGACAAGTAATGATTATGAGAAATATCAATTTCTTTTCTTCTATATCCCTGTTTCTCATTTTTATTCTTGCAAGTCCATAGATGGCTGTCCTCTGTCAGAATCCATGAGGAGATCTGCGGATCTTTCTTATAAGGAAGTTAATTCTCTTCATTGGAGTTTCTACTACCTGCCTGCTTTTCAGTGAACAAACAACCTAAATCTATCACTTAGGGGTGTGAATTTCTATAGCTGCATTGAAGAGATGCAGTATTTACTATCTAGCATTGAAGGGGAGAAAAAAAGAAAGACTCAATAAACAAAGGACAGAAGAGATAACTGTGCAATGCATGGTGCAAGAAAGATCTTCCTTGAGAAAGGACTTTTACTGGTCATTGAAATGGTTTCATGGACTACAGCTGCTAGGCTCTCCTGAAATTATATCACCCAATGAAAACTTCAACCTTTCTGCTAGAAACATCAATGGACATCTGAAAGTCCCCACCACTACCGTGGGAAGAGAAAGAAAACACCAAGTTTGTGGTATCAAGGCCAAGATGAACATCACCTGACACATAAAAACGGGACCTTAACCAGAACACATTGTATGTTTGGACTCAGTTCTCTGTTCTGAAACTTGAACACCTAATGATTGTCTTATATGTTTTCTTTGAGAATAAACTAGATGACAAGAGAACCAATAGATGTGTCCAGCACAGGTTGGGCCTAAAGCACATGCTAAAAGAATAGTGATCAAAACCAAGTAGCTGTACTAATTATGTTTGTGTCTCTTGTCTTCTATTTTCTTTTCATCTGGAGCTCTTGAGTCACCCCCTTCCTATGTTAGGAGCCCTAGAGAAGTGATGTCTTAGAGAAGTGAGCCCCTCATCTTCATATCCCTTGTGTGTTCAAGCCTCAAACAAGTTGGGCCAGTCTAATGTCTAAGAATATTGCTTTCTGCAAACGAAAATGAGAAAGAGTAAGGAAAGTAAACCCCAATTCTTATCATAATAATGTGTCTCTTTGGTACCAGTTTTCTAATGAGGAACATCTAATTGACCCAGGATTTCTCGGCTTCTAGAAATGTTTATCAATTTCCATTGCTTATAAGACACCCATTATAAAGCCATTTTTGAAAGCGGCACAGACAATCTAAGACACTTGGAAACTTTAATTTTTACTTTGTTATTTTTCTTCAAATATTTACTTGTTTTACTTCCAATAATTCTGGGTCTACATCATTTGCTCTTTATTTTTACTGAGAGGATTCTTTGGGGGATAGAGGCAAAGCTCAGAAAACTTTTTCGGTTAATGCAGTATGCTTCCTGTCATCAATATAGGATACAGAGCATAGAGAGTACCAACAGGCAAGGGCATATTTAGTGTGGTCCATATCCTCTGACAAATATTTAGGATATAAAAGAGTTTTTCATTTTTTTTTATCAGTAGGACTTTTCCTTCACTGTCTCATAAGATTGTATTTTAACCACATTTTATTTATTTATGTTTTTCCTTCTCAGATTATATTCTATCTTTCTTACTTCTTTGTGTGTGTGCAAACACTGAGGGTTCATGTAGAGGGCGGGTAACATGGTGCCTATGGCAAGTAGAAGTGACAGTGGCTAGTGATTCTCCCCTTCGTCTTCCTGTTCACTGTTGTGTCCCAGGCTAGATGTCTGTGCGCTTTTATATTTCTACTCTCTTCTAAAACCAGCCTGTTAATGAGGTTAATGGAGAGTTTTGTTTCAGAAGCGTACTGTTATTTTTATCCACCATACTCACTAATTCTCTCAGACAAACAAATAAAACTGGAATCTTCTGTATCTTTTGTTTTGTTCTCCTAGACTCTATAGCCACCACCTAATCACCCAAACACAAAACAAGGAATGAGATACTATAATTGATGCCATCAGTTGTACCGCTTCCACATTTATTTTGTACCTTCACTTTCCGTTCCTACCCCATTCAAATGTGTGCCCTTTCTCCTGCACAGTGCTTCACTGCACCTTTAACATCTTAGAACTTCTTAGTACGTTCTGAAATTTCTTATTTTCAGTTTGATCACCAGTTCTACCCAGTCATTTTCTTTCCAGGATTCCACAGCACCATTTGTTGAAGATGCTTTCTTTTCTTCCCATTGTGTATCTTTGGCTTCCTTTTCAAAAACCTTACACAATGGAGCAAGCACTACATAGCAGAAAAAAAATAATGGTGTCTTGAATTTTGTAGGAAAATGGATGGAGCTAGAAAACATTATTCTGAGTGAAGTAACCCAGACACAGAAAGGCAATTATCACATGTACTCACTCATAGGTGATTTTTAAACATAAAGCAAAGAAAACCAGCCTACAAACCACAATCTCAGGGAACTTAGATAGCAATGAGGACCCTAAGAGAGACTTACATAGATCTAATCTACATGGAAAGTAGAAAGAAACAAGTTCTCCTGAGTAAATTGGGAGCATGGGGACTTTGGAGGAAGGTTGAGGGGAGAGGGGAGATGTGGGGAGGGGAACAGAGAAAAATGTAGAGCTCAATAAAAATAAATTTAAAAAAAGAAAAAACAACAAGCAACAAAAAACAGGTGTTCATAGGTGTGGGAGCTCACATGTGACTCAGTTTCCATCTGAAGTCATTTCTGACTTAAAGAAGTCATTTGAGTTCAAGCTTGCCTGCTCTGCTTTTTCCTATAACCTTGAGGCTATGGGAGACTTTTGATTTAGCCAATGAGAAAAGAACTCTCTATGTAGTAGACAGTATACTGCTGATAATAAACCTCAGGAACATCAAGAGAGAAAGTAAGGCTGCTTCCGAGCAGCAAGCACATGTTGGAGAGGAGGCTGCTCACTCAATGACAGGAATGGTCCTGTGGTTAGATACTGACTGACCATCTGTGCTGTGCTTTGTTCTGCTTTTATATATTAGCAAGTTCTGAAATAAACTATGGGCTGTTTGCTTCGGCATGACCAAACAGACCTCCCGATTCTATCCTGTATAGTAGGAGGCTGCTTGTTCGTTACTAATGCCTAGAACCAAAATAATCAAACAGAAACTGTGGTAATTAAATCACTGCTTGGCCCATTAGCTCTAGCTTCTTATTGGCTAACTCTTACATCTTACTTTAACCCATCTCCATTAATTTGTGCAATTACCACGAGGTCGTGGCCTACCAGCAAAGTTTCAGCATGTCTGTCTCCAGTGGAGGCTCCATGGCTTCTCCCCTGACTCTGCCTCCTTTCTCCTAGCATTCAGTTAGTTTTCCCCACCTAGCTCTGTTCTACCCTATTAGGCCAAGCGAGTTTCTTTTTTAACTAATGGTATTCACAGCATACAGAGAAGAATCCCACATCAATCCTGTCTTCTGTTTCTTCTGACTTTTCTTTGGTCTCAAGGACCCCCAATCCAGGAAGCCTAGCTGAGCTTGTAGGAGCAGGCTCCTACACACAGGTGTGTGGAATAACCCACAATTTTTTAATAAATGTAATCTCTGTTAATATGAGTGATAAATGGCAACAACCAAAACTAAAGACATTCCTGTATATTGACAGTGCATATTGTCTAATCTACAACTTATCCAAATCTCTATTCCTTCAGACATACTGGTATAAACAGTCCATCTCCACAATAAATGTGTATGATATCCTTGGAGAATGGAACTGTTCTTTAGCATCTTAAAGTTCTAAAAGATGATGCATAGAGAAAACATTTTGAAATGTTTTTTATGGCTGGGATTATTTGCCTTATATGTCTTCCTTCTGTTTCATGTAATGGAAAATGAGCTATCATTATAGAATATTAGAGGTCATGAGCCTATTCAAAAATAGTTAGCTTTAAGTGACAATGACAAAAATGGTAGGCGAAACAGACACTGAGTGGTCCTCCCCCCACCCCCACTGCTCTATGGTTCCTGTATGGATAAAGTAGTTAAAGCAAAGTCATGTGCCTAAAAGACTGCCACATACACAGCAAGTCTGTCCATGGAAGTGTTACAATGCTCAAAGAAGTCCAAACAAATACAAAGAACTATGATCAGGATTTTAAATTGTATTATACCAATATCTTCCATCGTGTTAAATGGAAATTAAATAGGATAATTTCTGAAGAAATGTCCTGAGTATGCATGGCATATATACAGGACTTGGGAATAAGTGAAAATTACATAGACAGAGATTCTCTATTCAAGGTCACTCCCTGTAAGTGATTCAGTCAATAAACAAATGCCGGCATCAAGAGCAGAAAACTATAAGAAACATAAGAAGACTAAGTGCTAGAAAGTAGTTTGTACTTGCCTAGGGACACCGAGGGTATTGCAAAGACAGCAGGAAAAGTCTCTGTGGGGCAGAAAGATTTCGCTTAAACAAAAGGGTTATCTCAGGAAAATGACTCGAGTGGAGAGCAATCTAGTATGTCAGAATACATCTTTGCCATTAAGCCTGAAAACCAGGGCATGCAGTGAAGCACAAAGAAATAGCAGAATAGCAGAAGAGCTTCCGTGAATGAGTCCTGTCTATTTTAAAGTCTCATGTTGAATAGACTACAGTGGGATCTTACTGGTAAATTATAATCAGTGGATTTTAATGAAGGCTTAATAATAATTACTTTTAAAAGATGATCTTTGTTTTTATATTTGATATTTTGATAATTTTTATGTTACTTTTTTTCTTATTTGATAATTTCATATAGAAAGGTCATGGATTTGAGAGGAGGAAAACAGAGGTTTTATATATAAATTAAAACAAAGGGTTGTGCTACAGCATCAAACCATCTGAAAGTTTCAGTGACATTCTAGGTAAGAATTAGACATAACTTTTAAGGTAGCAGTAGGATCCAATCTGTCTAGGGTGTTCTCTGAAGGCACAGGGTCCTGTAGATTTAAAGCATGTGTCATAAGAAGGGCAAGGGTGCCAAAGAGCATTCTTAGGTTTTGAGAGAGAATAACTGTGTCAAACAGAAGTTGGCATGGACAAAACTGGTAGGAACAGCTGCTTAGGGTTTTGTCTAGTAATACTGTTCTAATAAAATATTTTTCTTATGAAAAAATAATTTTAAGAGGCTCATTTGGCTCCCCAAATCAAACATAAATCCAAATACATTTGCACAGCACCAGAGATGAATTTTATACCAGGGATAAACATGAGTATTACTAAGTTTCCTGTGTTACCTGTGGTCACAGAATGATAAAAGGAAATAATGTCAATAGCAAAGAAATACTTTACCATGTGGCTCATGGTTTATCAACAAGATTCCGGAGCCTTGTATCCCTGGCCACAGCTACACTGACTCTGCCTTCTTTCTCCCAGCATCAAGGTTAGTTTTTCCCCAGCTAGGTCTACTCTGCCAAGTAAACCTATCACAGGCCAAGGCAGCTTCTTTTTCGTTAACCTATAAAAGCAACACATATACAGAAGGACTTCCCACATCACTTTCTACTAGAGACTTTTGGTGATATTTTGTTTGTGCTTTAAGAAATAAAGATTTCCAGAAGGTCAGAGTGCAGAGCTAGCCACGCTAGTCAGCCATTGAGGCCAGGCAGTGGTGGGACAAACCTTTAATCCCAGCACTGGGGAGACAGAAGCAGAGGGTTCTCTGTGTCTTCATGGCTACCCTGGGATACACAAGATTGAATCAATCTAAAAGAGAAACAGAACCAAGCAGTTGTGGCTCACACCTCTAATCTCAGTACTAGAGAGGTGAAGAGAGGAAGTGCTATGGCTGGGCAGAGAGAGGAATGTAAGGCAGGAGAAGAGAGGTTCTCAGGATTAAGTCAGAAGTTTCATAGAGATGGCATGAAAATTCTGAGGACTTGTAGAGACAGGATACCCCATTTGGTCTGAGGATTTTGTAGAAGTAAGAACTAGTGGCTGCCTGCTCTGCTTCTTTGATCTTTTAGCATTTAACAAGCTATCTGACTCTGGGTTTTTGTTATTAAGACCAATTAGAATTCATGCTACACTGAAGTACTGCTGAGACATGGGTAGGGAGTCCAAATTCATTTGCATTTTATAAATTAGAATATCTTTAGGTCTTTCAGTCAAATACTTACATAAGAAAATAACTTCTAAATCTACCTGTGGAGTTACTTGCACCTGGCCACAGTTGGAGTATATAAAGCGTGTATTTTTAGTAAGATAACTTGGGATAATAGGTATCAGGAATTGGAACCCAAACACTCATCCATATACAAGTGAAATAATCCAGCAGAGTATTACAGAAGGGAACACAATATAAAAGCAAACAGTGGCTCAGTCTCAGTAATTTGTGGATTAAACATCATCATTTCTCCACTTTTTTTTTCCTGTGGAAAAGAGGGCAACAGTGGTAATTTAAAGGATGCCCAGGCTGGTCTCAAACTCCTGATCCTCTTTCCTCTTCCTCCTTCAACAGATCTCACCGCCATGTACCACCACTGTAAAAGATGCCCAAAGATTACATTTTACTAAAATGAACCAGGTGAACATTAAATTCAAAAATAGTTTTCTCCAGCAAAATGACTAAAAGCTGGCATTGTTTCTCAAAGGGGAAAAAGAAAAGAAACAAGAGATGGGAACGGAGGAGAGAGACTGGGTGGGATACGACACATACCATGTCACCATTGGACTCTGATTCACACAGAAACACATATTTGTAGTATTTTGTTCTGAGCTCTTATTGTAAAATTCATGAAAAAGATTTCATTTCTTATAATGTCCCTTTGTTCCATGAAGTATATCATGAGACTCTAAAATATGATGACTTCAAAAAAACATCTGCTTACCTATCCTTTTCAAATACCTTGATGTTTTAACAAATTAGTTCCTACACATGTAGTTTGAAAACCCCAATTTGTTTTTTAAAGTTGACTAGATATTTTAGACTAGTAGGATGAAATTTCATAGGCATATGTTGGGGGAAGGGTCATTTGCTCATCCTGGCTGCCCAGCCACAAAATAACTACTCAGAAAACCATCTTATTTGCAACACTATTTGGAGAATAGCTTAAGCATATTTCTGGCTTAACTCATATCCTAAACTAATCCATCTCTATTACTCTGTATATTGCCACGTAGCTGTGGCTTACCAGCTAAAGTTCCCAGCATCTATCTCAGGCAGTGGATCCATGGCTTCTCTCTGACTCTGCCCTCCTCCTCCCACACCATAGGCCAAGCCAGATTTCTTTATTCACTAACTAATAAAATCAACACATAGACAGAAGGACCTCCCACACCAGGCACAAGGTTAAAATCTTTCATTTTACAATTTAAAATTCTTTACCACAAGGAAAATAATTGGTTCATAGGCTTCTTGCCCTCTTCCCCCACAATCCTGGTCTGTGTGCGTGGCTGTGTGCATATGAGTGTTCACTCAGAGCCCACTGATGTTGTAATATTCACTTTCCTTTGTGTCTCAACTGACTGAAAAGTGGCCAGATGAATAATCCAGTGTCTTGTTCTCTGTGGTTTTCTCTGAAACCTGCTAGCAGCAGCTCCTTTAGTTCCCTTTAACCCCGAAATAAGCATTCTATGTGGGACTGTTCCTTAGTTCAATATACTATTCAGTCACCTGAAAAGTCTTACACAAAACATTCTCATTAATCAGATAACAGTAAAATGGATGTCTCTGATAAACATGAGCAGTTAGAAAGATTTGTGAACCATTTCTTATTTCTCTAGTGGCAGCTACCCTCCCCTCTTGGGTAGAATGTACATTTGGTGCTGCCTCTCAAGTGGATTTCCATGCAAGAGGGAAGAATGCCAACCAAAAGCCCTTGAAGTTCACTGTTGCTTCTTCCAGTTCATGAACTAAGACCTTTTTGAGTTGCCTCAAGCCTATGTTATTGCTGCTTTCATCTGCTCTTTCCTGTTTAAAGAAATCTTTGGGGCTGCACTTCTGATTTCTTATCTTTGTCCCCCTTTTCAGGCAGAGAGATTTGAAAGATCTTTTCAGACTTCAAGGTCTGTTTTCCCAGGTCGAATTCCATATTGAGTCTGACTCTGATTTTCTCTCTGAATCTCCTTGTCCAGACCCACTGAAGTTGTCATCCTGTACTTATTTCACCAAGTCCAGTGCTTTCCTTAAGTGAGTGTTTGTTGAAATCTATCTAGTTGTTGGACCATGACTATTCATCTTATTCCACAAGCTACCTCTCTGGACCACTCTCATTTAGATAGCTGTTTTCATAAAGGATGGAGGAATCCCATGACTGTTGATCTTTCTGAGGTTTGGATGTGCTTCCCTCGTTTCTTTGTTACTCTCTAGACTGCTTGGATATCCATTCTTAACTCTTTTTGTGCCACACTCTGCTTGTATATCCATTCTTAACTCTTTTTGTGCCACACTCTGCCATGAAAGGCTAACCTTTGAAAATTCCTTTTTTTGCTTTCTCAATTGTTGCTCCATTTAATTAGGAAGTCTGAACCATAGGTGACAACTGACACATGGGGACAATTGGATCTTGTTCTTTCTGGGAAGTAATTGCAGCACAGGTTGTGCCTTTCCCATGAACCCCACTCTTACAAACTGTTGTGGCTCTTGGCTTCTCATCTGCATGTTCTTAAGCTGTCCAATTTCAGGTGATGTAGCCCTCTGCTGTTACAAGATCATTTAACTTTCCTTTGGCTTTTTAGCATTTGTAGGGCATTATGACATATTTTTGTTGTGTTAAATGCACCTTAAAGAATATGAACTGTTACTATTTTTTTCGATATTTCTTTTATTTTGAATTATCCATTTGTGCTTGGGTTTGAATCTGTATGGGAGGGTTTATGTACATGCGTACAAGTGCCCATAGTGACCAGAGATGTCAGATTTCCCTTTGGAGCTGGAGTTATAGGTGGTTGTAAGCCATCCAATGTGGGTGCTGGACATCAAATCTGGCTCCTCTGCAAGGGTGGTATATACTCTTAAATTATTGTGCCATCTCTTCTGTCCTACAAACTGTTTTCTCCCTAGTCACAATTATCACATTCCTTATTCTATCTCTAGTTGCATTAGAGGATTGCATTCATTTGACTTTGATCAAATATGGATATGATAATGATGGTCCCCAAAATGATTATTTTTCTTCCTGTGGTCTTTATTTTCTTTTATCTTTTATGTCTTTCTTTCTTTCTCCTTCTCTGTCTCTGTCTGTCTGTCTCTCTCCTCTCTCTCTCTCTCTCTCTCTCTCTCTCTCTCTCTCTATATATATATATATATATATATATATATATATATATACATACACACACACACAAACATATATAGATAGTTTTGAATGTCTTGAATCCTTCTGTATAGTATCCTCTTCCTGACTGCTTTTTAAGGTTATCATTTTTCTCCAACTATTTTAGTTTATGTGCTATTGTTTATTGCCAAATCTGTACCTTTCTGCATTGTGACTAATTCATGTTTTATTTGTTGTTCAATACTGCATTGTGTGTAATACATATTATATTATATATACTGTTATATGTGCACTCTTTTATTTACCTTTAATTAAAAATTAAATTTTAGCTCTGTATATGCATTTTTTTCAGAAGAAAGTTCTAGTTTTTTCCCCAGAGGTCAGATCTATTTAATGAAGACAATGTGATTCTTTGATTCTTTGTTCGCTTTCACAGAATTTATCCGAAATTATTAGTATAGCTCTAAGGGACTCAAGGCTTGCTTTTAAACTTCCACTAAAAGGGCTTTACTGAGCTGGCTTTGTAAACAACAGAGACATTTCCAGGCAGCAAATCTTGAATCATCAGATCAGTGCCTAGTCATGCATCCACATGTGCACACCACACACACACACAGAGTGTGTCAACAAAAATGAAACAAATTTTCTTTCACATGATGACTCATTCTTTGTTTACAGCTTAAATTCTTAGACATTTCATATATATTATATGCACAATATATTGTAAAAAGATCGATGTTTACATTTTTAATTTTATTTTACTTTTGAGAAATTCATACACGAATGCTGTGTTTGCATTACTTCCACTCTACATCCAGCTTCGTCTATATCTACACCATCTCCCTATCAAATTCATGATCCCTTTAAGCTATTTCTATGCACACACATGTATCTTGTTAAATAAATTTAGTGTTCATCATAGACACGTGTGTCTATGGCAAACCACTTGGGACTGAATCGCCTACTAGGGAGCTCATCCCGGGAGAAGACTAATTCTCCCTCCTTTAGCAGCCACTAATTGCCTAGAGCTCTTCTTCTAAGGGTGATCACTTGTGATATTTCCCCATTCACATTAGGGTATTAACTGGTGTCATCATCGTGCACATCTTCTTTAGCTGCCCATGGTGTTGAGATGTCATTGGTGCAGCTCCCTATCATGTACAGAAAAGTATCCCACAGCAGAAATTGTGGTCCTCCCTCTGGCCTTACCATATCACCTCATTTATGATGTTCTATTCTTGACAGAAGATGCTATTGAGACTCCAAGACTTCCATGTAACACCCAGCTAGAAAAAAATGTAGTTTAAATTCCAAGTGATTATTACTGAAATAGCATCTGGTGTGAAACCTGACACACAGTTAGGAGGTAAATAATTTAGCACTGGTTGAAAATTGACATGCCAATCTTGGAGGCTGATTATCTTTCTTCTTTAAAACCTATATTTTTAAGTTGTATTTTATAGAATTCTTGATATGCAGTTTTGTCAACATATTTCATAAAATTGTATGGATATAATAATTTTTGATGAATTTATAACTGGCTCGTTTGTACTCCAATTATAAATTATGTTGGTTTTTCTTATACCAATAATAATAATAATATTTTATTATTTTTTGGAATTAAAATATAATTACACCCCTTGGTCCCTTCCCCATCCTCACCCCAACTCCTCTTTTATCCCATTTTCACTCTCAAATTGATGACTATTGCTGTTAAATATATATATATATATATAGATATATATATATATGCATGAATATTTGTGCTATACATGTGTGTGTGTATATATATGCATATATTTATACATACACATGCATTAATCTCACTGGTCTTGCTTAATTTGCCTTCTGAGTATATGATTTCTTGGCTGACCATTTTGTATCAGATATATTAAAGTGAAAAACACTACTCTATTCCATAGAAAATAGTTTGATGATGCTACAACTTACTTCATCCTATACCTAATTCGCAGCTCATGACCAAATTATCTTCTTAATTTAGAATTTCATATAGGCAAATGCTGTGTTTTGATTAAATACAATGACCAATTTCTGTTTTTGTTTTTTGGGTTTTTTTTTTTTGGAACATAGTTAAGGCACTAGAACATGAACAGTTATCTTATCTCTATACAGAGTTTTCTTATGAAGGGAACAATAGCATACTGTTTGTACTTTATAACTTCAAATTCTAGTGTACTAGCTCATATCCTATTCTCAGAATATTTCAGATTATAAGAAACATAGCTGGTTAATAAAGTGATAAATTAATAAATAACACAATAAAGAAATGTGTGCATGAATTAGTGCTGAAAAACAGAAGAATAGAGCAGCCAGCAGGACTTCCAGGAAGCTATTGAGAACCACCCTCTTGACACTTGCCAGAAAATCAGTTTAACATTAGTTTTGAAGCTTAAGAAATAAAGTTTAGAGCCAAGAGAACATAACTCAAGCCAACTATTTCATTCCCCTGTCACTAACATCTTTCCCTTTGCTAAGTATATGAAAGCATATTCCTACCATATACTAGAAAGTGATTTGTGATTACTGACAAATTACTATGATGTCTAGGTACTGATTAGTGTTATAAATGCAAAAATGGTGGGACTAGTTGTGCTCAATCGTTTATTTTCCATGAAGAAGGCATGAAATTGGAAAGAGATTGTTGTAGTGGGGTCTTGGAGGAGCTGAAGGGGAGAATTGGGAATGGATATGACCAAAATACAATGTATACACACGTGAAACTCTCAAAGAACAAATTAACTTTAAAAAATCATGGGTTTTCAATAACTTTAATACACTTGGAAATGATTATTAATCATTCTAGTGGCCATATATCATTCTATCCTATCAAAACATCACAACTTACACACTTGCTATGGTGAGAAGTACATTTAGTGTAATCATTAATGCTATTAACATTGATTTCTTTGTGTGGAAAATGTTCCCAATTTTCTTGGGCAATAATGCTGGGTGAGAATTTGGGGTAAAAAAAGAGGGTCCATTAGAAAGGAATGTCAGGAATTATTTCAAATTGCCTGCATCGTGTTGCAGCATAACCCAAAGGATATTGGAGTATCATAATTGCACAATAACTTCATGCAATTTGGTAGAATAATTTTTAAATGTAGCTATTCCCTAATCATGTGGTAGCAGGCCATTGTGCTTCTAGCTAATAAATGGTGGTGGGTATGCCCCTATGTCATCTTTAGAGGTGTGTCTCTCTCACATCATTGTTTGTCATATTTCTTTGTACTCTGGGCTGTGATTATTTTTTCTGTCTTTGTGGTGAAGACATTTTTAAGTGCTGACAAAGACAAATTTATTCATTTTTTTATATATTGGTTAATCTCAGTGTGTTCTATTTAAGAAATTATTCCTTTAAAGTCGTGAGATATTTTCAGCATCCTTTATAGTCAATATAGTGTAATTTCTACCTTTTTCATTCTATTTTTTTAATTGTCTCTGAAACACATCACTCCTAGTGTACAATTGTTTTAACATGCTTGCTGAAAAGACCTTCTTCTTCCACATTGAATGTATTTACACCTCCAGATATAATAACATATACAAATTGATGTTTACCTTTCAGTTTAGAGCAGTGAAAATATAATAATTTTAGATCATATGAGGGCTTGAATTCTATTTCTATTTATTTATAACTGCATTCCTTTGGGTCATTTATTATTAGGTACTCTGATCTAGAAAAAAAATGGGCTTGCAATGAATAACTATTCAGGTTTCTTTTAAAACGATGTTTACTAATCAGATACCTTATCTACTAATAAGATATAACAAATATTTTTAATATTTAAAATATTTTTTTAAAGTGTTAATTTTGTTTGTTTGTCTTTTAACAATTTTCTAATATTCCCTTTCTAGTTATATTGGCAGCCTATTAATGTTAAGAAATACTTTTTTTCTACCTCCAAAAATGAGTCACATTTTGTAATGCTTTTGCATACCCAAATGAGATAGTAAAAGAGAGAGTACTTTGTAATCATTACCACCCTATACAAATATAAGTCATTGTTTTTAATAAAAAACAAAGCCAACTTTAGAAATGAATATGTTACTTCTTGATCAAAGAAAATGACCCTTAGAGACATTTTACCCCAAACCAACCCATGTTCTTCTAAAATATAATATCCCTTGTCATCTCACCATGTGCAATGCATCACTTTATGTTAAGCCTTCTTGAGTTCGCATTTAAAGTGGAAGCGTCTCAGAGAAGAGTAACAATTATATTCACAGATTAGAATGAATAGCTTTCAAAGACTTCATGTCAAGGTTCTGGGAGCCAGGCCATATTCATTACCATCATTCTCTCTGCTCTTTGTGACTATGACATTGTGATTGATCTCTGGAAACCTTGAAGAATAAGTACATGCATGAGGCTGGAGTAAGGATGAGGGAGGGAGGTTAAAAAACAAACAAAACAAGAGTTTCCTTTTCTAGTTGTTCCAAGTTCAACCCTAGAACTTGCAGACATCAGAAGTCTATTGCTCTGAATTGGCACAGAGAACTTCATACATTAGGTGCATAGTTTAGTGAAATTTGGCATGAGCACATTTCCACGAAAAAACACCACACCCCTTAAGTATCATGTGGTCTTCCCTCCCACAAAGTTTTCCTACAAACTACGGATCTACTTCTTATTCCTATATGTTAGTCTGCATGACCTAGAATTTTACACTGATGGAATTATATATTCTTCAATATCTCTTTTTTAAAAATCTGATTTTCACATTGCATAATTAGTTTATATCAGCCCAGTGTTTCAGCATGTATCTCTAGTTAGCTGTGTTTTGTAGCTGAATCATTTTATGGGCACATTTTGTGCTTTCGTGTATTGTGAATATTTATGTAAATTGAATATTTATGTAACTTATGTAATTTTATTTTAGAAAGTAGTCAACATAAACATAAATATATGTAAACCTTGGGAAACTTACTTGCATTTATTTAACAGATTCAAAGAAATAATAGAATAGTATTTTTTTTTAATTTTGTAGGAAATAGCCAAGTGACCTTCAGAATGGTGATACCATTTTGCCTTCCAAACAGCAAGCGGTTCACCAAGGTTTCTCTCTCCCATGAGGCACTGAAATGGCCAGTGGGTAGGCCTCAAGCATTCTACTGGACAAACCAATGTCTTTGTTGGTTTGATTTGTTTCATTAGTTTTAAGAAGAATCATTTCAAATGCTCATTTGTCAGATATGTAGGCTCTTTGACATTTAATTTTTTTTATTTTTTGCTTCATTTAAATACCAGCTTTTTGTGTTCTTCATGTGTTGTGAATACAAGTCTTAGGTGCATGTACTGCAAGGGATTCCTTGCTATACTTTGATTTCTTCCTTTCAAATTTGTATCCCCTTGACCTCCTTTTGTTGTTTTATTACTCTAGCTAGAACTTCAAGTGCTTGAGTAGGTAAGGAGACAGTAGACAGCCTTGGATTGTTCCTGATTTTAGTGTAATTTTGAGTTTCTCTCCATTTAATTTTATGTTGACTAAACCTGCTATAATATTTGTGTTTAGGGATGCACCTTGTATCCTTGATCTCTCTAAGATTTTTATCATGAAGGAGTTTTGGATTTTGTCAAGGGCAAAATCCTTTCTGCATCTAACGAGAAGGTTATGTAGTTTTATTTCTTTCAGTTTGTTTATGTGGTGGTGCTGCACACCGTACCCTTGTGTCTGTGCTCTGTGCGCCGGCACCCAGTTACCGAGCTTCGGGCAAGGGGCTGGAAGCCGAGAGACAGACTGACACACACAGCTCCAAACGCTGGTTCAGAAAGCCCATCTTTATTAACACCATGTAGACTTAAATACACTGCAGTTAATGGTCAACAGGTGATCCTCTGATCCTCTAACTAGGCACAGCTTCTAGTAACTTTTATTAGAAGGTTCTAGGAGGGAAAAGCAACTGAAGGTCAGGACTCATTAATCCCAACATGGTGAATTAAACTGACTGATTTTCATATGTTGAACTATGCCTAAATCTCTGGAATGAAGCCTACCTGATCGTGATGTATGATCTTTTTGAGTGTTTTTGAATTCAGTTTGCAAGTAATTTTGCCTCAATGTTCAGGAGGGAAATTGGTCTGTAATTCTCATTCTTTATGGGGTCTTTGTCTGGTTTGGGTTTCAGAGTGACTGTGGCCACATAGAAATAGTTTGGCAATATTTCTTCTGTTTCGATTTTGTGGAATATTTTTGAAGAGAATTGGCATTAGCTCTTTGAAAGCCTGGTAGAACTCTATGCTAAAATCGTCTGGTCCCGGACTTTATATTTATTTATTTATTTATTTATTTATTTATTTATTTATGTTGATTAAAAAATGACTGCTTCTATTCAAATTGTGTGTCTGATCTTGATTTAGCTGTGGTAAGTGGTATCTGTCAAGCAATTTGCGCATTTGTCTTAGATTTCCAATATTGTGGAGTAAAGTTTTTTGAAACATAAATTAATGATTCTTTGGGTTTCTTCAGTGTCTGTTATGTCCCCCTTTTCATATCTGATTTTATTAATTTAGATAGTTCTTCTATGCCGTTAAGTTAGGTGGAAAAGGGTTTGCCTATCTCGTTGATTTTCTCAAGGAACCAACTCTTTGTTTTGTTGATCCTTTGAATTATTCTCTTTGTTTCTATTCTACTGATTTCAGTTTTCAAATTAACTTTTTCCTGCTGTCTACTTCTCTTGGGTGGTTTGCTTTTTTTGTTCTAGAGCTTTTAAGTTGTTGGGAATGCTAGTGTGAGATCTATACAAATTCTAGAGATTCCGGTTTTATCCAGGGCAGGGAACCCTGACTGCTCTTCAGGCTGGAGAGGGAGGGGGAGGAGTGGGGGGAGGGGAGGAGGAGAGGGAGGAGTGGGAGGGAAATGGGAGGCGGGGAGGAGGCAGAAATTTCTTTATTTTTTCCCAATAAAAAAGAGAAAAAAAAACTAAAAAAAAAAATTCTAGAAAGTATTTAATTTCTTTCTTTATTTCTTCCTTGACACAGTAGTCTTTCAGTAGCGCATTGGGTTTCTGTGAGTTTGTAGGCTTTCCATTGTTTCCATTGTTGAAATCCAGGTTTCGGTCTGACGGGATACAGGGGGTTCTTTGAATTTTCTTCTGTCTGGTAGGACCTGCTTTGTAACTGAGTGTGTGGTCAGTTTTAGAGGATGTTCCATAATATGTTGAAAAGAATGTGTATTCTTTTCTGCTTGAATAGGAAAAATGTCCTATAGATATTATATCCATTTGGTTCATAACATCTGCTAGCTCCAGTATTTCTCTGTTTAGCTCTGGTCTGGATGTGTGTCCATTGGTGAGAATGGAGAACTGAAGTCTCCCCTTATCAATGTGGGAGGATTGGTGTGTTTTTTTAAGCTTTTGTAGTGTTTCCTTTACAAACAAGGGTGTCCTTGTCTTTGGGGCATAGAAGTTAAGAACTGGCCCACATTGGGCATGGCCACATGTACTATATATGTACATATAAAAGTGTGTTCAGGGCTGGAGAGATGGCTCAGTGGTTAAGAGCATTGCCTGCTCTTCCAAAGGTCCTGAGTTCAATTCCTGGCAACCACATGATGGCTCACAACCATCTGGATGAGGTCTGGTGCCCTCTTCTGGCCTGCAGACATACACACAGACAGAATATTGTATACATAATAAATAAATAAATATTTTTTAAAAAAAAGTGTGTGCAGTCCCTTGGCTGCTGGATTTGGTTTTAGTTCCCCACTCATGCAAAGGTCTGGTGATCTGTGAGTCTACCCCTAAATAAACAACAACAACAAAAAAAAAACCTTTATTATACTCCATTCTAGACTTGTGTGGGACTATTTTATTATAATCTACAACAACCAAGTCCTTTGATATTGAAAGATATTAATGGCCAATGAGTCTTGTTTCCTGTTATTATGGTGGTGGTGGTGGTGGTGGTGTGTGTGTGTTCATTCTTAGGGATTTGCTAGTGTAAAATTATTTACAGCCTATATTTTTCTGTGTTTAGTCAACCACCTTGGGTTGGAGTTTTCCTTCTAGTGACTTCTCTAGGGCTGGATTTCTGAGTAGATATTATTTAAATTCACTTTATCTTATCTTCTCCATCTGTGGTAATTAAAGTTTTGCTGGAAATAGTAATCTGAACTGGCACCTGTTTTCTCTTAGAGTCTGCAGGACATTTGTCCAGAACTTCCTGCACTTAGGAGTATCCATTGCGAAGCTGGGAGTAATTCTAATAGGTCTGTCTTTATACATTACTTGGCTGTTTTCCTTTGCAGCTTTTAATATTTTTTGTTTGTTCTCTGTATTTAGTGTCTTTATTATGGGTCCAATCTATCTGGTATATGTGGTACTCTCTAAGTTCCTTGTACCTTTATGGGCATGTCCTTCTTTAGGTTAGGAAATTTTTCTTCTATGACCTTAAAGATATTTTCTGAGCTTTTATCCAGGATTCTCTTACTTCTTCTACTCCTTTTACTCTTGGTTTGGTATTTTCATTGTGTCCCAGAAATCCTGGATATATTGTGTCAGGGATTATTTTTAGATTTAGCATTTTCTTTTACTGGTGTATTTATTTATTCTATCATATTTTCAATGCATGATATTCTCTCTTGTATTCTGTTGACAATGCTTGTATCTGTAATTTCTGTTCCCTTACCTAGATTTTCCATTTCCAGAATTTTCTCAGTTTTGTTTTCTTTATTGGTTCTATTTCCATTTTCAGGTCTTGAACAGTTTTATTCATCTCATTCAATTCGTTGGTGTTTTTTTTTTTTTCTTGGTTTTGTGTGTTTCTTTAAGAAATTTAATCATTTCCCCTTACAGACATCTATCATCTTCATAAAGTTGGTTTTGAAGTAGTTTTCTTGTGCTTTAGTTGTGGAATATTCATGGTTTGCTCTAGTGGGATTGTTGAGCTCTGGGGGTGACATAATGCCTTGGCTGTTGTTGATTGTTGATACTGGTGTTTAGACTTATGATTTGCAGTAATTATAGGTCTAGGTATTGATTTCTGAGTTTGTCTTTGTTGGATGGGTGTTTTGTTCCTTGGTTTCTGTTTCCTCTCTGGTCCTCTTGGCTAAATGGCCAATGGTTGAGTAGAGGGTCCCTGGCAAAGTTGGGGGATGGGCTTCTGATTGTAATGGTGACCTCTGTCTAGCAGGGGGTTTCTTCCCCAGTTGGGCAACCAAAGTGACCTGTAGTCTTCTCTGTTTCTGGCTGCTGGTGTGGCCTCTAGTGGGGCTGGAGTTCCAGGGTTTTTCAATTTAAACAACACTCAAAATTGGAGACAAAGCTGATTAAAATTTAATTGCAGTTTCTTTGAACACATGCATCAGTTTGTATGCAAAATAACATTGTAACAATTTTGAACATTCCAAACCAACTTTTTGGTAGTTCTTAACAGAATTGTTATGCTGTGACTTTGATGTGCTATCTTCCTATAGTTTGGTCTCGGGTTTATTGAGTGTCTAGTTTGTGTGGGCTAACATTTTCCATTAAATTTGGAAAATATATGGGTACTGGTCTCTTGAATATACTTTATGGACCTTGCATCTCTTGCATTAATCTAGTTGAAATTCACCTTCAACTTTCCTGATGCATTAGTAATTTTTCATAATTAACTTTTCTCATTTTTACCATAGATTATTTTTTTTCAAATTTACTTTTTTTTTTTCTGATGTGTCTGATCTGTATTTCACATCTGCATGTTTCTGTGAGTTGGGGGGGGGGGATAGTATACATACGCACACAGACAATGCATGATTGTGGAGGCCAGAGGTACTCCTTAGGACCTTAGATGGATTTCTTCAAGGGTCATACATATACTTTCCTTGTCGAGACAGGATCTCTTGCTGGGTCCTACGGCTCACTGATTAGGTGATTCTGGTTGGCCAGGGGTTTGACTGTTTCTGTCTTCTTAGTACTAGGATTGCATATGCTGCTCAGTAGAAGTGAGTGCCAGGGATCAAGCAGCTCCTCATGATGTGTGCCAAATAGTTTCTTGACTGAGCTTTTTCCCCAGCTACGACAGTCTCATTTTCATCTTTATAAATTTGTGTTTGTAAAATTCAAAATTTACTTTTTAAAATATTTTCCATGGTTTAGAATTTTGAACATAGGAAGGGAGCTTATCATAACATCTTAAAGCAGTTCTCTGTTAATTAGAACACCTGTCTCTATTGTGACCATTGTTCTATTGATATTGGGGAGCATAGCTTTCATGATTTCCTTGCAAGCATGATAATGCCTTTTAAATGGGTAAGAGACACGAATTTCATCATTTGGTGCTAGTTTTAAACTTTGATTTCGTTTTGGTTCTTCACTGAAGTCACTCTCCGTCCAGGTGTTGGTGCCCATTGTCTTGTAAATCTTTCTCTCACCCTCCTGGATAAACATTATGGGACTAGCATCATTCTCTCTTGTATTATCAGAAAGTCAAAGAACACAGACTTTACTAATCAGCAAACTTTATTTATAGCAGATGAACTTCATCATATTGAAAAACAACTTTTATTTTTTAATTAATTAATTATTTTATTTAAAAAAAAGCTTTCTTTTCTCATTTTACATACCAATCCCAGTTCCCACTTTCTCCCCTCCTCCTGTTCCCTCCACTCTCCCCACATTCTACCCCCACACAAAGAGGGTAAGGCTTCCAATGGGGAGTCAACAAAATCTAGCCCATTGCTTTGAGCAGGACCAAGGGCCTTGACACTATACAGAAGTTGAGAAAGGTATCCCTCCAAAGAGGGTGAGCTCTAAAAAGCTAGTACAAGCAACAGGGATAAGTCCTGGTCTCATTGCCAGTGGACCCACAGTTTGCTCCAGTCACACAACTGTTACCCACATTCAGAGGGCCTGGTTTGGTCATTCTCTCGCTGTCAAATCAGAACTGGTGGGGTCCCATTAGGTCAGGTAAGCTGTTTCAGTGGGTGTCCCTATCATGGTCTTGACTTCTTTGCCCATATTTTCACTCCTCCCATTCCTCAACTGAACTTTGGGAGCTCAGCCCAGTGCTCCACTGTGGATCTCTGCCTCAGTTGCTGGATGAAAGTTCTATGGTGACATTTAAGGTAGTCATCAATCTGACTACAGGGCAAAACCAGTTCAGGTACCTTCTTCACTATTGCTTAGGGTCTTAGCAGGAGTCATCCTTGTGGATTCCTGAGACTTTCTCTAGTGCCAGGTTTTTTGCTGGCTCCATAATGGCTCCCTCAATCAAGATATCTTTTTTTTTTTTGTTCCCCCTCTCTGTTCTTCCCTCATCTGGGCTTTTTATTCCCTCAAGTTCTCCTCCCCTTTTCCCTTCTCCCCTCCTCCTCTCCTTCTGCCCTCCCTTCTCCCCTACCCCCATGTTCCCAATTTTCTCAAGAGATCTTGTCTGTTTCCCCTTCCCAGGGGGGATCTATGTAATGTATATATTTCTCTTAGGGTTCACCTTGTTACTTAGCTTTTCTGGGGTCGTGGACCATAGGCTTATTATCCTTTGCCTTACAGCTAGTATCCAAAAATAACTTTCTTAAAAGCCATGGTAATTTCAATATGCTGAATAGACAGAGATTCTTTTTCATTTATTTATTTATTTTTAAAAAACCTATCTTTTCTCATTTTACATATCAATCTCAGTTTCCACTCCTTCCCCTCCTTCTGCTCCCTCTACTTGCCCCCTATCCCACCCCTCATCCACCCTTCAGAGAGGGAATGACTTCTCATGGGGATTCCTCTTTCCAGAGGGAGGCTGATTATAACCTACATCCCAGATGTTGTTGTAGCCAAACTATAGCCAGGAAAAATGAATACAGAGTGACAAGTTGTTTCTTAATTATCTTGTCTTCAAAGTGCTAATCATTTTCACTAATTTTTCTTATGTAAGGACGACAAAGATATTTGGATGCAAAAGGTATGAAAGAAATCATTTTTCTGTGGAGTACCCAACCTTAAATGGGAGATCCATAGCACGCAGTCCGTACTTCTTAGGATCAAGGATCATCAATTAAGACACAGCAGAGTTTTAAGAGGGAGGGGTAATGGTAATATTCAGCGAAACATTTTTTGCCAGACATGGCAGATCCAAACACACATGACGCCACAGACACTGTGGCTATACACAGAAAACCTGCACAAGATCTAGCCAGATAAAGTCCCAGCGTGGACAGAGGAAGGTCTCATGAAGCACTGCCACTATCTGAGGAGCTATTGATAATTAATTGATGACCCTCAGGGGGTACTTAGTTTTCTTCACCGAAATGTCACCTACAGGGTTACCCATGCTCTAGCAGCTGGTTCTATACCCATATATATAGAGAGAGGCTGCACTACATACAATCATACAAAGAATAGAAATGAACACGAATTTAGAAGGGAGAAGCAGAAGGGAAGATGTAGGAGAAGCTGAAAGGGGAAGATTAGGGAGTGGTTTTGATCAAAACACTTTACAGGCGTGTATGAAATTCTCTAACAATAAAAACAATTTTTTAATCTAGTGTATGACTGGGCAGTCATATCCGAGAGACAGGGAAGGAAATGTGGATTTATGTGGCTACAAGATAACTATAATTAATAATTGTCTCGTTTTTCAAAGTACTGTATCTTTAGAATAGCCTTTTCTGGTATAATTTTCCTTCTCTTGTTCCTTACTGTTGCCATATTATTCATTGTGTAGCTGTGGTAACTGACACTCAGGAAAGAGTCTTCAGTGATTTCACTAGCTAACATGTGCTTTCTCTAAAACCCAACGACAGTCTTCTGATATCAACATGGGGGGATTTGTCTATCAGGTCAATATTCTCATGAAAGGGAATGTGCCTGACAATCATTAATAGCCAAACAAAACCTCTTTCTTTGAATAAAATATACAAGATGATTTTTATACAGGTTTAAAAATACAAAATTCCTAAAAATTGTCATATAGTTTGAGTTACCTTGTTTTGTGCTGAAAATGGGGAAAGTAGTTGAATAGAATGTAAATACAGGTTTTGGAAATATCGACATAATTTGTGAGTTCTTAAAACCTGGAGACTATATTAACTTACTTGTGTCTGCCTTCTTAGTAATTATCATGTTTCTTGGAGCAAATTTAATCATTATTTTATTGGAGCAATTTTATTTGGACTGATATTCATAGAGAACAAAGGGCAAAGGCAGGCAAAACCAAGCCTTTGTTTCTGCCGATAAAGAGGGGAAAGCTACACTGTTTTATCTGTAGCACCTTTTGGAGTGGCAAAATTCTTACTAACTTTCTTGTCAAATTTCTATTCAAAAGCAGCAAGATTGAGTGTACTTGTTAAAATTATTAGAATTAATGAATAGTCATCATGTCACTAGAAATCGGTTTCTCGTATGCTCTAGAGACGTGGAGCTGGAGAAATTTGACTCTCTTCTCATATAGACTTCTTGTTTGGGCTTAGAGTAGCTTGGCAATCAGGCCAGTTAAGTAGTCAACTCTGTTTTTGGCCTGCCTTCAATGTTCCTATTTCACTGGAAAGAAATACAATTTAATAACAGTGCTGTAACCAAAGAAACATCATCCAAGTCTCTAAGTGAGAGTGAGATGTACCAACCAGTACACAGCCATGCCAAGGTTTGGGGAAAGTTGCACAATGCACTCCATAAAAAAATAAATAAATAAAAATAAACTGCCAACATAATGAAATTGTTAAAGCAGTCGAAATTCTCAGATTGGCCTTTATATTGTTGTAAATATTGTCATCCCTTTAAAGAGCTCCAATGGTAGAAATATATTTACACATAATTATTGCCAATGAACAAGATATAAAAATGATTTATACATGCAATTATATCATTATTACCTATGACATTATATGATATCATCAAGTATGTTTAGCTATAATAACTAATACTTTGCATTTGTAATATTCTGCACAGTTTAGAATATATATATATATATATATATATATATATATATATATATTCTCCAATCATATAGGAAAATGAGATTCCAAAATGGTGAAATTAGCTTCCAGACAGCTGGACTAGTGGCCATTTCTGTTTCTTTAACCAATTAAAGCTCCTTAAACAAAATATAACAATTAACAATTCTGAATGAATAAAGAAATGGTTATCATTGAGATGTGGGGAATGGCTAAGATGAGGTAATTTCTGGCCTGGTTACTGCCCTGAAATAATTTCCAGAATACAGAGCAAGGAGTAAGAATTCAGTCTGAATCCAGAGAAAACCCAAGTGGAGGAAATGCTCAGGAAACATGAAAATACTAGAAGTTAGTACAAAGATTTGAGGAGATGAAATCTGCACAAAGTAATGTGAGCATTATAATTACGGTGACCATAAAGTAACGACACAGAGAGCAGAATCGAGAAATAAAGTCACATGTAAACAACTGGCTCTAAAATATGCAAAGGCAATTCCTGAAGAGTTTTCTTTCAAATGTTGCAGTGCAGCAGCTCTGAACCACACACTGCAAACATATACAACAATTAACCAAGTATTAATTGTAAAGCCAAATGATACACGTCTACAAGTGACTATATGCAAATGTTTATGACTTCAGGTTAGGTAACAATTATAGGCATAAGCCACAAAACAGAGTCCATAAAAATCCTCAAAGCGAATTGGAATTTCATTAAATTTAGCTAAGACTCTAAGCAACAGTGGAGAAGATGCCTAAACTGGCCTTCCCCGGTAAGCAGATTGATGACTACCTTAATTATCCTCATACAACCTTCAACCAGTGTAGAAATAACCAGGCTAGCTAAGGATTAAACAATTATATTTTATTTATTGTAAGGGGGAAAACTCACAAAACAGGAAATGAGAAATCCAAGCACAGCAATGTCCCGCAGAGGAGGGGAGGGTTGAGGAGCAGAGAGCTCACACAGGGAGGTGCACACCTTTTTACCTGGGTCCCAGTGAAGCCACGTCTTACCTAGGACCCACCTCTTAAAGATTATTGGTGAACAAAGCTTTCCCCATCAAACCAGCAACTGATGGGAGGAGATACAGAGACCTACAGGGAAGCACTGGAACCAACCCTAGAGAGGGAGGAGGGATAATATGAGCAACGGAGTCAAGACCATGATGGCGATACTCATAACACCTGACCTGAGCTAATGAGAGCTCTTTGACTCTGGACTGTTAGCAGGAGAACCTACACAGACCCAAACTAGGCCCACTAAATGTGGGGCACAGTTGTGAGGTATGACCTGTATGTGGGGCCACTGGCAGCGGGACTAGGATTTATCCCTAGCGAATGAACTGGCATCATGGAGCACATTCTCTTTGGAGGGATACCTTGATGAGCCTAGATATAGGAGGGAGGGCCTTGGTCTTGCCTTGAAGTGAAGCATCAAACTTTGTTAACTCCCGATGGGAAGGAAGCCTTACCCTTTGGGAGGAGTAGATGGGGAGGGGAAGAATGGGGCAGAAAGAAGGAAGGAAGTGGGAATGAGTGTAAAATGAGAAAAGATTGAGTAAAAAAAAAATTCTTAGTAAAAAAAAGTAAAGAAAATCACACATAGATTCCCAATGGATACCATTCTACATGGATTTCCAACATGCAGAAGAGTAAATAATTGATAGGTACCTTTAATAGTGAATTCCTAACACTTTCCATTTTTTTGGGATGTTCTTTATGTTATGATGCTTTGTCCTCTTCCCAAGCTGTCAGATGAGAAAGAGGTTTCCTCTCCATTAATGAGGACAAAGAGCTTGGCATGTCTTTCATATATAGCCCTGTAAGCATGAGAAAGCCTTTGCTCTTTACCTGCTTCACCCCACTCTCTCAGTCAAGTTCATCTATCCTATTGCCGAGGCATTCCTTCACTGGTGTTAGAACCTACTGTGGAATTCCAAAATAGACTGGCATCTCTCTTGGACTTCCCTCCGAGACAAGCACCTGATTGGGGTTGCTAAGACATCTAGTCTCATTGTAATCTCATTGGCTGAACAGATACTGACATAGGCCTTTCAGGAGACATCCATTGTTAAAATATTCTGACCATAGATCATAATCCACTCTGGTGTGTGTGTGTTCATTTTGTCAGATCTGTTCATCTGGAGAACCCTGACTAATAAAGCTAGGAACATAACAATTGGTGCTTATGTCCTAGCTAAATAAACAGATTAATTTCATTTCAATATTGACTAATTACAACTAGGTTAAAGTTTTACAATCCTAAAAGAATTATTTTTGAAAAGAGGATACTCTACATAGCTAATTCTCAGAGCTCTATGGAGTATAATATTCCAAATGAGTTCTAGGGAAACAAACAAACAAATGTAGTTTTGTTTTGAAAAACAGTTACAGGACACATTTCTATCTCACTGATTGTACACCCATGAGGATGAGAAAAATATAAACTATTTCTAGGTATTTACAATAATGAGAAATGGAATGATTCTTTAAGTTCCTTGTATTTTTTATCATGTATGAATTATACATATTAACTGAATTGTGCTACTTGCATTAATGCATGAAATCTTAAGTAAATCACCCAGCTTCCTCAATATGTAGACACTCATTGTCTGGGAAGCATTATTATACTTCAGGTTGACTTTTTATTAGCGTCTAAGACAAAGAATTCATTGAGTTTCAAGTGAGAGGAAAAATAGCTTAGTTTGAAGTATTCAAATTAGAAAAATATATAAATGACTTGACAGACATTTGCATATAAACCCTAGCATTAATGTAAATGACTGAAGAGAAGCCAGTCAAGTGGGTTGGGTTTAAACAGGTGCAGAAAGCCTAGATTTAGGAGACCTTCTGTAGCCAAATATCTTTCTTGTAAGACCAAAGGAATTAAGGGTATTGTGTAAAAGTGCTCAGTTGGCCTTTTAGTGAGGTCAATGACCAAAGAGAAAAGCTTGCTCACAGGTAGAATAGGAAGTTTCATTTCTTTCATGAATTAGACTGTGATGTGGGAGTGTCATATATCAATCTGTTGATTTCATTGGTTCAATAAACTGCCTTGGCCCTGATAGGTTAAAACATAGGTGGGAGGAGTAAACAGAACTAGGAGGAAGAGGAAGTGAGGTCAGAAATCATGCAGCTCTGCTCAGAGATCAGAGACGCCAGGCTCCTGTCTCGCAGGCAGACGGGATAGCTCTGCGCTCTGAGGCACACTCGCGATGAAGCTCCGACCCAAGATGGTCGTAGGCTAGAATCTTCCTGGTAAGCGCACCTTGGGGTGCTTACACACTTTATAAGAAATGGGCTAGTCCAGGTGCGAGAGTTAGCCAAGAAGAGACTAGAAATAATGGGCCAAGCAATGTTTAAATGAATACAGTTTGTGTGTTGTTATTTCGGCATAAGCTAGCCAGTGGCGGGAGCGGGGTGTTGGGGACGCAACCCCGCCGCCGCCCCTATTTCAACAAGACTGTTCTGGTCCAGCAACTTTGTTGTCCAAGTTTATCAGTGACTTCTTTTTTCCAACCACTGTCAATGTATAACATCCTTGCTATTTTCTACTGTCTTCCCTAGATGGTCAGTTGACAGCACTATACTTGCAAAAGACACTGTCACACTTAAGTCATGTAAATACATCTCCTTTATTCTAGACAATAAATATGTATGTATTATTGTTTCTCAAGACAGTTCTACAGGATATACTGTGAAACTGATAGTGGCAATGGTGACCCTGAGTAAGTAATCATGTGTATATGTGTGCTTAGACAAATTTTACAAAACAAAATAAGAAGTTAAAATAATAGTAAAGGCCTGTAGAATAAAGTTATAAAATAATTGTGTGTAGATTCATGTTGGTGTTGTCGTTACTACAAAAGAGAATTAAACACTAAAAATTAATAAGTTGTATAAAATAAAAGCATTGGAGTAGGCTGAAGTTGATGTGTCATTGAAAAAAGAAAGAAATTTTAATATAAACTGAATGCAGTCAGGGAACCCTGATTGCTCTTTGGGCTGATGAGGGAGGGAGACTTGAACGGGGGAGGGGGAGGGAAATGGGAGGCGGCGGTGGGGAAGAGACAGAAATCTTTAATAAATAAATTAATTAATTAAAAAAAATTGACATTAGGATGCACACATATACTTCCTCTTCACTCACTGATTTACACAAAGCATTTTCTGCCTTGCAAACTCAATCTATAAATGCCATAAAATTTTAAAATTTATATTTTAAAACACATTAGAGCATAATTCATTAAATATCTCCTGTAGTTTGGTGTATTTAGTCATATAAATATGATTTTGTTAAAGTTGCCTATAATAGTCACTACCTGTTGCATAGTCTGAAACACCACATCACACCATACATTTCAGGTTACAACACATCACATGCCTAAAACAATAGGATTGAAACTGAAAATTTTATGCAGCAAGATTAACTTTTTATCTCCATGAGTAGGTTCATTTTTAGTATTTTGCACTAAATTGGAAAATTAACTCATAAATGTAAAAATAAAAACTTTGGGTTGATCCTGTCTGCCAAGCAAGGCTGTATCCATTTCATATTTCTGCCTAAGATACTTTCATTTACATGAAGAGGTAAATTCTCATGAGTTTTCACAATATGTTGGCTGAAACTAATGCCAGAAATCTTGGGGCTTCACAAAGAGTAACCATCACCTTTATGTCTGACTATAACATTAGTCTTTTCAGAGCAAGTCATTCCCAGTATATAAAGTTCTCTGCCATGTAATGATACTAAACTTAATACACTTAGTGGACAAATATGGATACACATGGACTTTAATAGTAAAAAAATGGTTAAATAAATTGTGTCAGGGACCAGCCTCTACAAAAACACCTTTTACCAGGGTGGGAGCCTAGGATGTTAGAAATATTAATAAAGAATATGAAGATGCATGTGAAAATAATAAAACAGAAACCATACAGCAGTATTGGGAGGGCAATCCAGTGAATACTGAAATCAGCCATGTTTATTTTTCCATTTGCTTTTATACCCAATTCAAAAGAGGTAACAAAAGACTTCATTAACATGATACAAATGACAACTCAAACAGTTAATTGCTTTAACACTTTGAGACATCAAGTCATTGGCATTCTGTTGTTTAGACAGTGAAGCTACCTTAGACCAAGTATCCTGAAGGCAGCCACTTCCCAGGTAACCTCATATTCCAAAAGAAGGGTTAGAAGTATGTTTGCATATCCTAACCATCTGTCAGGATGGAGTGGATCTACTTGTATGAGCTATATTACTGTCAAAAATGGCCAATTTGAGCCGCCTCCAAACTCTCTATCAGAAAGGTGGCAATAGGCTTATATTTTTGGATGTCCACAATTCCTCTCTTTTTATTAATTTTAATAAGGCCTGTGCTTCTGTAACAGGACAGGTGACCATATCTGCCTTAGGTGAATACTTTCCCTTTTCTCAGACTTACCTGTCTTCGGTTCATGTATTCCAATCATACATGCCCATCTCTTGGATGTCCGTGAGGAAAAAGGATCAAATTCAACTTTGACTGCCACCATCTATAAGAAAATGGTTAAGGGAGAAAGTACCTCTGGGCTCTGTCTCTGAGCCAAGTTTCTGTCAAAAGAGTTGGTCTGTAATTAGATAATGCTTTGTAAAAATACATGATCCTATGACTCCCATCTCCTAATTAAAGGGTTGAGGACCACCATGGTTGGGAATGGCCTTTTAAATTGGTCTAGAATATTTCTTAACAATTTTCAGCTGTATTAAAATCTAAATTTCTTATCAGATTTGCCAAATCCAAGAACTCATTAGAAATGTCAAGCTTTTATTAACATCTTATAATGAACTTTTAATGAACAGTTACAAACATTTCCAGGTCAATTCCATAATTCTAGAGTGGAAACTAACAATAAACACACAATTCTCTTAAATCCATTCTAATCAAAAGGTAAGAAAAGATTTCCCTGATAGGTGAGAGTCCAACTGCATTGCTCCTTTTAAGTAATTGTCCCAGTCTCTGAGCAACAGCAAAACAACATTAAGTCACCCTCCTCATATTTGAAGAGTTGCTTTAGTCACTTCTTGT
Source organism: Microtus obscurus (assembly GCA_963919715.1). NCBI lineage: Eukaryota > Metazoa > Chordata > Mammalia > Rodentia > Cricetidae > Microtus > Microtus obscurus. The sequence continues at coordinate 171,203 of CAWTZC010000466.1, forward strand.
AATGAGTCCTTTTTCCCCTGAGGTGAAAATTGAGGTCTCAGTTCTCAGTTCTTATATTTCAAAAGCAGATTGAATATCACACTGGCAAAATGAGTTCTGTGTCCCAAAGAATAAAACAGTAGAATGTTCAGTCTGCATTTTTGGTTTGGCTCCAAAATAAACAGGATTCACTAATCCTGGAAGTTTGCTTAGCAGGTCCATCAAGAGCCTGGGAATCACCAGTTACCACCATGAACTTCTTTCCCTTCTCAGATGGTCAGATAACAGCAAGTTGTAGTGAGTCAGGAACATTGGTTCAGATACCCCTTTCCTTGGCCTGCAGCATGGTGGTATGAAGAAATGAGAATCACATGTCAGAAACCTCTTTCTGCTTCTCCTATGGAGCCATCAGCGGGTGTAATGTCATCAGGGCTGGCATTCTCTGTTATATATGCAGTCATCTCATCCAGTTTTATTTTCTTCCTGTGTGGAAAAAAAAAAAAGCACAAACCTCAACCCCAAATTAATACAGGGTCAGGTCCTTTCCATACACAGTGTAAGGATCTTTTTACTTTGCCTTAGCAAAGATCACCTTGGTGCCATCATGCCAAACTCTGTCCATGGCAGGTTGCTCACAGACATCCATAAAAGGTGCATGACTGAAGGCATTATGTGGCGATTCTTAATCATCCTGTTTTTATCTTTTTAAGTTGTTTTTAAGGAGCCATGGGCATGCTCCACAATTCCTTTTCACCCTCAACTACATGCATTCCTCTTCCACTGGAAAAACCATCTTAAATTTACCATAATATTCTTTAATGGATCTTTTACTACAACTTTAGAAAAAATAAAGGAATATAATTCCGCGAATTGCTGCAATGGATCAGCTGGGAAAAGATTATTAATCTGGCCTTTAAATTGAGCAAATGCAATTGCCCAAGAATCACTATTTTGAAATAACCAATTAATCTGTTGCTTAGTATAAGGAACATTGATCATAGCTGGTTCTCTGCCAAAATATCTCCTAGATTTTATTCTTCTGTGCTAAGCAAGCTACTGCTTCAACATAAAGGTTTAATACCTTAACTGATGAAACAGAAAGGTGTAGTCATAAAAGCAGATGATTTTTGCCATAATACTGCTAGAGTAAGTTTTGTAAGTAATATACATGCTTGCCAAGGCTGGCCATAATTAGTACAATATACTCGCTGTTTCTGTATAGCATTCTCTACCTGTGTGAATACCTGTCCGGCAGCTTCTGTAAACTGACTACTGGAATTTCAATCACTGTTCCCTTTAAGAATTTTATTTAGTGGTTCAAAATCTCACGTAGGATATTTTAAATAAGATTTTAACAATTGGATGTTTTACTAAGAGCTTGTAAGCTATCTTTCTAAACCAAGTTGCAAGTTTGCCTAGCTGACAGGCTTAACTTGCTCATTTGCATTTTCACAGACACCTGACTAGCCTGAAGCTGCAGTTCCCTGAGGTTAATTTTTTTGCAGCTGGCTGTCAGGTAAGGCTAGGCTCATAGATGAATCTGGGCCATGCAGTGGGGCACAAGCCATGCTCTCTGCTTGGCAGTGTCCTTCTTGGGACTTAGAACCAGGAGGTGTTGGTCCCTCATTGCCTGCTGTGTCTGGGCAAAGGCCATGCTTTCTACGTTTAGCAGTTCCATTACAGGCCAGTGTCAGAGACAGCTGTCAAATTTACAGACTCTCAGGTGTCTGCCATTGTAGCATCTCCAAGACGTCCACGTCAACAAGCTTAGGCAGGTATAGCCACTCCAAATTTTACTATCCCTGCTTTTTATTTTAAATCTTGTAACCACAAAATTAGGAGAATTCCTGAATCCTCTCCTCTGTTAACAGCCATGAATTTATCTAGCTGACCACAATGCCTGTGTGTGGACTGCCACAGTCTCAGCGGTAACTCAGGCCATTGCTAGGCCAAACACCTCATTCTTTCACTCTTCACGCGCACTCAGCAGCAACAGAAACCACAGCACCACCACGTGCATGGGCAAAGGCAAGGCCTTTCTTTGGCCTCTTGGAGACCTGGAGCAGCCTGAAGGCAGTGGCGGATACACTGCCAACACTCGGGCGGGAATATAATATTTACCAACTCTAAATATCTTTGCCTTTGTGTTTGCTCCACTTCAGTTTTCTAGCAATCAAAATATGTCCAAGCAACTGTACAGATAATTGAATATTATTTCCTTGTCTCATTTTTACAAATATTTATACTTTTACTCCCCATATTTTGCCCCACCTTTATCTTTCCTTTTTTATTATCTAATATTTATTTCCAAAGCATTCATTATTCACCTCTGTAATTTTTTTGGTAGGGTCCCTCATGTACTCCCCTGTATGCCTGATCACACTTTTGTGTGTTTAAGGGTTCACCTGTTGCCCCACAGTGGGTAACATATGTTGGGGACCAGCCTAAAGAATATGAAGATGCATGTGAAAAGAATAAAACAGAAACCATAGAGCAGTATAGGAAGGGCAATTCAGTGAATACTGAAATCGGCCATGTTTATTTTTTCATATGCTTTTATACCCAATTCAAAAGAGGGAGGAAGGTAGCAAAAGCTTTCATTAACATGATACAAATGACAACAAAAACAGTAAATTGCTTTAACACTTTGAGGAATCAAGTCATTAGCATTCTGTTGTTTAGAAAGTGAAGCTACCTTAGACCAAGTATCCTGAAGAGAGCCACTTCCCAGGTAACCTCATATTACGAAAGAAAGAGCAGAAGTACGTTTCCATAGCCTGACCATCTGTCAGGATGGAATCGATCTACTTGTATGAACTATCTTAATGACAAAAGAAACAGGTAATCATGTCCTGAGGTGGGACATGCAGCTATGCTTCTCAACAATTTGGAGCAACCTCCAAGCTCTCTGACTATCAGACAAGGTAGCAGTAGGCTGACAATTTTGGGCTTCCACAAAAGTGAAGAATACATAGCCCAGTTCTCATTCCTTGCACTCCTATACCCAGGGGTCTGTGATGAATGCACTCTGACCAAAACTCTTTATACTAATATGTGTAATACTATGAAAGGTGGGGTTAACAAATCATTTTAGTTATATGAACTATAATTGATCCTAATGATCAATTATAAATGATCCTAAAATTCGCATCATCAGATGTCAGATCGATTGGAAAAATATCTTCATTTTATAACTAGCCCTGTCTTCTGTTCAACCTACAAAAGAATGATAATTTAAAAAAAAAAGCACAAAGAAATATGTTCTAAAATTCGGGTCCTGGATGCTTTGACTTCTACACAAGTTCAATTTCTATGACTTTCAGTTCTGTAATAGTAACATGTATGAAGACATCCAAGTCCATGGGTCACTATACTATATCCGTAGCGCTACAGGTGAGGATCACCTTTAGTACCATACTCATCTTACTAATTCAAGAAAGTGACTGGTGAGGGTGCTTTAGACTTTCCAAAAGAAAAGAAAAGGTAGTAGATCAAGCAAAATGTAGCAGCTTGCCAATCACCTCAGATAGGGTATGCTGTCTCCCACCATCCCTTTGTTCTCTCCACTATTTCCCTGTTAGAGCAGTTTCCATTGGATCTTAATCATAAGCCCCCATTCTTACAAGCTCCCTGCCTCTCCCGCACTCCATGTAAGTCTCTCTATTCTTCCTCTGATCATCCCCCATGGCTTTATCTGACCTGAACTTCAGACATACACATACCTCTCCCGTGCTGGACAGAAGACTTCAGCCCTCAATAGGAAGAAGTCACTGATGCAAGGCTCAGCAAAGGTGTGTTTCAGTCTTGATTATTCTCAATGATTTACAATTGAGCACAAACATTTGTGTCTTTCCTCACCTTTTGAATTTCCATCATTTGTTTCCTTCCTTTCAGTTCTAGATTCTCACATGTTGACATGTGTTAACACCAGGAGTAAAAGTAGAACTTTTGATGCCAGCTGCCAGGTTTCCAACTATAGCCTCAGCTATAATTAGATAAAACCCGAGAGATTCACATTTTGTCTTAAACCTTGCATATGTGTATTTGGGGAAGCCAAGTAAAATCTCTAACCTCCAAGCTAACTTAACTTAAAATAGAACTAGCCCCTATTAACAACTATGAGAAGGAGATTATTATGGAAATTAATTGTGTTATTACAATGAAATATTTAATCTAGCTTTATTTCCAAGTTAATAAAAATCAAATGATAAATTTTGGTTGATTATACTGTTATTATTTATTATACTAATGTCATGGATTTTTTGGTTTTTAGATTAATGTTATCATTGCTATGATTTAGTATTGATTCTTCTTTTTCTTTGCACATTCGAAAATATTAAATTATTAAGACAACCTCAAGGTACTGCTGTCCAATTAAGTATAAAATAAAGGTTACATGTAAGAAATGGATTGGCTATGTCTGATGCATGAAAATAAGTTAACTGCTTATACTCAGTCCATATAAAAATATCAAAAATAATTTTTATCATAAATCACTAAGGGTTATACCAATATGTATTTTCCTTAAGATATTGTCTTCAATGAATGCAATCGATGAGTTACTTGAAGTTGACTGAAATAACCTTTTATAAATATATTTACATTGAATTTAGAATGTCATTAAAATTTACTGCTTAATATCAATGTAAAATGTTTCATATTCAATTTATAAAATTTGAAATTGATAAACTATGAACTGTCTTTTGTGGTTATGTCAGTAGCTTTTGGAAGACAGGTTCTTCCTTCAGTATCAGCAGATCCTGCTGTGTTCACTCTAACTGTCAAGTACATTTGGGAAACCACAGAAGACAAGAGTTGAAGAAAGGAACCAATCACACAGGGAGTAGGAAATAGTCACCAATGCATGAGCATATGCTTTTCCTCACCACACTGAGCTCTTAGGAACACAGAACACACCCAAGTGACATCCCTCTGTTTTCGTATTTCTGACTGCATCTGGGAGAAGCAATACACTGGTTGCCCTACTTCCTCAAGGCAGCGAGAAACTTGGTGAAAGTTGATGTCATTCTAACTTGTCTCATATTAAGACAAATAGCATAACCTCCAAGAGTTGTGCATGTTCTCCCAGCATGAGCAAAGCCTGGGGTGGAGAAGCCTTCTTGGCACAGGAACGTGTTTAACGGGAAGGAGCAGCGTTTTGCAAGACAGGGGATCTGGGGAAGGCTCTGACACCACATCTCTGCCTCTTGGCCTTTCAGTCAACAGAAGGGCCTCCCTTGGGAACTGCATTTTGGAGCACTTGAGCTCTTGATGAAAGCCTGACTTTCTGTCGCAGGAATAGTGGAGTTCACAGAAAGCTCAGAGAAGAGTCTGAAGGAAAAGTTAGTGTTCTCTGGAAATGGAGCCCACCTAGAATAGATGCTGAATGGCACATTAGGACCCTCGGCATCAAACTAGACACTGGCATTGTCCCAATTACAGTGAGGAAAAAGATGTGTGAACATATGCCCTTGATAAGGTAAGAAATAGAAAAGATAAATGTCTCAAACATTGGACATTGGAGGACATTGCCAAGAGAAACACAACCTCTGAATAAATCATGAATTGATGTGCTCTGAAAAGAAAAAAAGAACGAGACAGAAAACCTAGAAGTCCCCTCATCTCTGGGGAAATAATTGTACATCGTGTTATTTTACCTTAATTCACTTTAATTTCTTAATGGAATTAAAAGCAATATGAATACGATATAGTGAAAACATCCTTCTTCAGTTTTAAATGAGATTCTTTTTCTGAATTAAGTTCTTGAGACTGGATATTGTACAAATATTTAATCAGACTTCAGCCTTATCTCACTGATTTTATTTCAGGAAAAGTGTGCTGGAATTTTGTATATCATATCCATTTCTATTGTTTGATTAAGATTTTTTGTCTTGGTAAATGTTTACATTTTTGCTATTTTAGTATTATTATATTTTGGGTGTTGGGTCAGGTAATAGAATGGCCCTTTCCTAACAATAATGCTCATTTTTCTAGTAAGTTGACAACAGAGTGTAGCGTCAAGAAAGAGCGTGTATTTTTTAATGGTCCCCCTCTCATTGAGTGTTTTCTTAACCTCTGCCACACTCATCTTTCTGCATGCACTAGGCCTTTGAAAGTCTGGAAACAGAAAACTAAGACTCCCAGAATTAGAGTGGATTAAAGGGATGATTGGTGTTGAGAAATGTGTTCCCAGTGGAAAGAACATGTTTCACCCCAACTCACAGAGCCCTAACCTTTATGTCGCTCATTTCTGTGGGAACTAACAATGGCAATCAACTTTTAAATTTCAAGCAAAATATGGTTAAAAGAGTAAAAGACACTATATTTTTCTGAGCCAATGAACTATGTATGAATTTCAGTACTAAGATACAAACATTGTATGAAAGAAGTTAATGAATAATCTTTATACGTGTTAAGGATTCTATTGGCATAAAGTATTTTATATATCTGTAACATCTGCTCCTCAGGCACTTCATGAAAAATGAACATAAGTTTAAAGTATATATCTAATTCAATTTAAGGAGTTTTGCCTCAGCAGTAAAGTCTATTTTTTTAAACTAAGAGTTAGTAAATCTTACATTTGAAACATTGATCTATCGGTTTTAATCTAAATTTTTAAATATCACCTACAGGCAGAAAATAGAGCAGACAGGCCCAGCTTCAGTGTATGACAGTCATGGCTCCTTAGAAAAACTTCAAGAATATACTGTTGAGTAGTAAGATCTCAGAACATAGTGTCCACTCAACTTGCCTCCACAAATAAAGAATAATTTGTATGGCCATTTACACAATTTTTAGGCCATTTTACTTGCTTTGGAAATGAACATTTCCAAAATGAGGAGTTTTATAATGAAATAATTCTTTTACACAGAAAAACCTTCATTTTATCACCTTGATAACGTTCTGTATGGTATCATTTACCGCATCTTGCTCATATGAAGACTGATCTCTTTGTACCGCTATTTCTTATACGAAGTCAATGTAAATTTTTATTTTAATTTTCTTAATAGTAAAAATCAATATGTCTTTTTCAAAAGTTTAAAATCAAGTTTTATCTTTACTGTAATAACGAATGTCGCACCTTTCAATAGAATTGATGACATTTCCTAGAGACATGCGACACAGAGAGTTACTAGACAAGAAAATAAGAATTTCAAGAGCAAACACTACTGAAAAGTAAAAACTCAAATAAATAGAATAAGTTTGGCCGAAAACTACGGTTTCTTGCATGAGATAAGACCATTACTCAGAGAGGCTTCCGTTCGAGTCTCGCTCTGACACTCCTGAGGTCAGAGGTTTCTTTAGTGGGCATGCCAATTTCCGTCACATTTTACCCACATGCTCCTGCGTGGTGGTGTGGCTAAAAAAGCAAAACTGAGACTGGAAATCCAGATAATGAGGAGCCTTACGATTTCTGCTCTGAGAACTAATGAGAGCCCCAGAGGAATGGTCATCCAAACCCAATGAGAGAAATTAAGTTTGCACTCAAAACCTCAGCTGAATTAGACGGGGGGAAATCAATGAAGTAAAATTAATGCTGGCTCTCAATAAAGCCAGGGCCCAATTTGGACTGAGCATAGGGCCAATATGAGTACATCCAAATCTAATGAACGGCAGCAGAGGCGGGTCCAGGTTTTCTGGAATCTAGACATTATATGATTTGTGGGCCCCTCTCTTAGGAAATTGATTTTACAAATATTTATTTACTCACAATGTACATACGCACTGAGTGATGAGCAGTGTTCTGTCCACCCCGACACGTTTTAGAAACCACATGTAACTCATAGGCTGACAACATATTTTCTTCACTTCACAATTGTGAATTCTAGAAGAAGCTTTATCATAAAAGAAATAATACATGGGTTGGATGTCAATCCCACACCTCTGTGAGGCAAATTGCCAGTAATAGGATGCTAACAAGAATTCTAAAGTACAGTCAGCATTGATTTCATTTCTTTTCCATTTTTTCTATTTTATGTAAATGTCAGTGCTTAATTTTTAAAGATAATGTGTTAAGGATACTCTGAAGTTCTACAGAGAAAAATTCATAGTAGTTTTGTTTGATAGATTTCACTGAGATGGAGAATGTTTTGATAGGGTTATTTCAAAGCACTCTCTAACAGATATATATTGAATTAGCTTATAATCCATCCACCCATCAAACCATTCATCCATTCATGTGCTGTTGGTATTAGCATATATCTTCCTCATGAGGACATGAGGAAATTTATCTTACATGCAAATTATCTTACATGGATTTTATAAGGTAATAGTCTCCAAATAGAACCCAGGGAAGAGAAAGTAGCATAAAAAGAAGAATTTGGACAGTGATACAGTTACACTAGTCTCCAGTCCAACACCCTCTTATAAAGATGGAATGGTATTTCTCTTCATTTTTCATGATGCTGAGGCTGGAATCCAGGGTTCATACATATCATGCTAGCACTGTACCAAGTACAGGTTTGGCAAAAATGTCTTACACAGATTCCACTCGTGTATTTGCATCATTCAGAGCTGGGGAGTGCCCTGGAGATTCTAGCATGTCTTTTATGGAAGAACATCCACAAACAAGGCTAACGGGGTGACCTAGAGCTCTCTTTCCAAGCTAACTCTCTTCATCCACCGAAACTACAAACTAGCGTCATGATGACTGAGATCTCCTTGTCCACCAATTCAAATTTATCTTTCCCTTAGTGTGTCTACAAATACAGATGTTTCACTGGCAGTGTTAAAGAGATGCTTATTTCTGAGGGGTATGTGGCTGTGACTTGGTGCCTTTCCCCACTATAACCACCGCATCTATTTATGTATTACTAACACAAGGCAAAGGTTTCAGCAGAGAGATGGGAATGGATAACTCCCATGTACGCCATGTCCCTTCCATTCCCATCTGTAAGAACAGCTTCTGTTTCATGGCTGATGGGTTTTAGGACAGTGATTTCTATTCATATGCTCTATGCCTTGGTGTATTGAAGTTGAAAAATGTGGGCAGCAGTAACAAAATAAATCTAAATAGGAACCTTGCCGCATCCATTGCTAGAAGTGTCTTTTTCTGGGATCCTATACCTATGCTGCCAGAGGCTCACTTTTGAAAATACGAAAGACAAATTTCCTAATGACATTAGAATAGTGGCAAGTGGGACCATTACTACATTTACACATGCCTCCTGGTTTATAAGGTTGGCATGCCAGCAAACAACACCAGACACAATTTTGAGCTCTGAAACACAAGGAAAATTAAAGGTTGGGAAAGCAATGAAATTTACAGAATATGATCCCATTCACGTCAAAGAATAAGTAATTGCTTCTTCCACAATCAAAGAAGGAATCTTGGTTTCCTAGTAGACTGATGCATTACTAAGTAACTCTTCATAGTCCCTTTCTCCTACCTATTTAGATCATTATGGGGATGGTAGCTGGATGGGCTTCAGTGAATGGAGTCCACACATTTTGGGGCGCATTTTACACCTACCTCTGCTGCAGTAGATGCTCGCTTTCACTTGCTCGCTGTGACAGCTTGAGGGTTTGCAATGACAGAGGACGACCTGCTTGTCAGCCACCATGCACAGCAACTATGTTTCTTGGTAGAGGCTTTCCAGGAGTGAAGGCACTACCTTGAAATGCAAATATTTTCACATTTTGTGATCTCTCCATGAGAATCCCAAATGTTACTTGTTCATATTCTTTTGCCTGGTTTTTCTATTTACCTTTTTAAAATTTCTCTGATAAATTGTTCAACACTTGCCTTTGCTGTTGTTATCCATAATCTTAACAAAGTACCACTTCTACATCTACAGAAAATGTACCAAAAGCCCATTATCACTCAGAGATATGGCAAAGATACACATGTTAAAACATCATCAATTATTGAAGCATAATTATACAAAATTATATAAAATGAATAATACAATTCATTTTACTTTCCCCCAGTTATCTCATTTAACTCATTGCTGAGTATACATTGGTATTTTTCTCTGTTTCATCTGATTATGGGAGTGAGGGAAAATGACCATTAAAAGAGAATTAGATTCCAATGATATCTGGACTCATCAGTTACATACCCAAATTTAACCTCAGAATATGTGCCAGAATGTTGAGTTTTCTATCTCAGTGCTGATTTCTTATAATACTAAAGTAGGTTGAATATATAATCTAGGGAATCTGACAGGACCCAGGGTCTTAATTGGCAATTCTGATACTTTTTCAGAAATGAAAGTTAAGAGATAAGGGAGCCCGAACATTCTTGGAGATATCTGCCACAAGTTTGTAATCCTTAATGCAAATGATGTAACGCTGCACCCCCCCCTTAAAATAGAAGTCTGTATTATGATTCTCCTGTCAGAATGTTTTTATGTTACAGATTTAGCTGATCCTATAATATCTTCCATATTGATGGCGCAGGTGGTAAAGCTATCTTGAACATGATCCTGAGCACTGTTCTCGTTCATTTAATCCATTATCTATCATGGTGATTCTATGAGCTGTTATTTTATCCAAACTTTTATGCCCAGTCCTAACAACTCGAAAACCTCATCTAAAACAAAGAAAAGAAAACCAGGAATTAAAATAGATTGCTTTCATATTAATAAAGACTCCTTCATCAAACTTTATATTTTGGCCCTATTGATCACATACTCTCCAAGCCCAAGCCCATATGTACTCTGATTTCATATTCAGATTTACACTGCATAATATGTCTGAGTCCTAAAGAGTCTATGGTTATAAATATCCCTTTCTGTATTTAGCTATCCAGAGCTTCCCTGAACAAAGTATGTCGTGATGGTCTTCCTTCTCAGTTCAGTGGTAAAATGGGAAAGGAGGACAGATTCTGGAGGTTATGCATTCTCTTTTGCAGAAAGAATGACTGGACCTCATGTAAGTCCTTTCAGTTATAAGAATAATAGTTCATTTCTGAGGAAAACATGACTTCTGATTGCTAAGTAAGCCTAGACTTCAATATTTATTTTTGAAAACATTAAATTTCAGGCAGTGGTGGCGCACGCCTTTAATCCTAGCACTCGGGAGGCAGAGGCAGGAGGATCTTTGTGAGTTCAAGGCCAGCCTGGTCTACAAGAGCTAGTTCCAGGACAGGCACCAAAATCTACAGAGAAACCCTGTCTCGAAAATCCAAAAAAAAAAAAAAGACTTGAAGTTTGAAAACATTAAATTTATATTAAAAATATATATAAATTAAAAGAAAAACAGCCATAGAGTAGCCTTTCTCTTAACTGGTTTCCTATACAATTTTATACACAACCTGCTGGTGATTGAAAGGTAAAACAGTGATTATTTTCACTCTGGTCTGTTACTTAATAAATGATATCAGCTGCTTTTGAAAAATGGCTACACTAAAAGTTGATGAATTTCAGAGAAAAGTTAAGGAATCTGACTGTATGAATATGCAGTTCAAGGTCAATTGTCCAGAGAGAACTCTCCTATACCATTGCAGAGTATTTGTTCCTACTCTTGGAATAGCCTCTCACCATAGCCGATTGCTCACGCTATCAGAGGACAATCCTGGTGTCCTCTGCCTTCCAGAAAAGTTTTTGCTTGCACCATTCATCACCTGAGTATGTGAACGGTTGGGTGGCGACTTTCACAGTCTTTGCTGTAATTGCATGTTCTGATTCATAGGGATTTTCTGCATGTAGAAGTGGTGAGATGGAAAATCATATAAAATAGGAACCCAAGCAAGAAAGACTTAACTGGCTGTTTCCATGTGAAAACTATGACATCATCTCTGTGAAAATTATGTATGCCAATTGTTTTATTCGGAAGCAATAAAAACATATTTTCTTTGGGTTAATTCTTTTTTGCTTTAATCATGCATTCATGTCTCCTGGATAAATCTCCATGAAGATGTATGGGGGATCCAAATTTTCTAGGAAAAAAATTCATAATTTTCTATTCAGAATTTTGCTCATCTGTTTATATTCCTTTTTCTTCTCAATAGAACCATTAATATTGCTCAGAGGAATGTTTTACTTCCCACAGATATTCCTCATTACTCCGTAGTGTGTTTCTACAGCTCAATGTCTCCCTGGCTGACTGACTCTCTGACTCCACTTTCATGTCCAATTGGCAAATGAGGTCCCCTGTTCTCCATCACCGGTGTATACACTCACCTGAACTGAAACTGATGGGAATTTCCTTCTGCCTCTGATTCTCAGTAGAATTTACACCAACCTTGCCCAGCCCAGGGCTAAGAGATAATTCTCTTTCTCTAAGACTGACATCTAATATTTCAGACAGATAACTCAGCCCAGACAACCTAAAGAGAACGATTTCCCCAGAGAGACATGCTGGGAAACATGAGCCTCATGACAAAATTCTTATCAATTACATTTTAATACACTTTAAGTTTATTTCTGTATATTTGTATTAAGTCGATGTTTAATTAGCTAAATATTTTCACCTCGTCTGTATATTTACACAACTTAGCAGTTGTTATTTCTTATCTATGTTAAAATGAGCTGGTACTTTTGTAGTGAAGTACAGAGATATCATTTTTATCCGGAACTTTCCTTACTTTCCCTAATTTTCTTTTCCTTGCTGTATTTCTTTTCCTTGCTTTCCCTTGACATTTTTGGGTGATATGATATTTCACTTAATTTTTAAAAATTATGTATGTGTGTAGGGATATGTACATGTGGGTACAGGTGCCCAACAGGACCAGAAAACGGTGTCAGATCCCTGGAGCTAGACTTACAGGCAATTATGAGCCACCAGACTTGAGTTCTGGGAACTGAAGTCAGTTCTTCTGCCAGAGCAGTCAGTATTGGCTCTGAAGCACTGAGCCATCTCCCCAGACCTTCCTTCCTTTTTAGGAGGCTTATCTTCCCATCTCTGAATAAATTTGCCTAAGCTCACTATTTGCCTTCCTCAATAGAGCATGATTATTTAACCTTTGCTTCTTGGTTAAAAAAATAAATCTTCTGGGAATTAATTTATCATATACAAAAAGATGTCATTCTCATCAGAGTTTATAAATATATAAATCATGTGTGAAATTACAATACTTAACTTTAAGAAAACATGGATCAATGTCAAGCAAGTACTGCTGAATATAAATGAACTCATATTGATTTTAAATCTACCTAAAATATACAAATCTTTATTTCTTAAAATTGTGAAATTATTTGAACAACGACAATTGGATGCATACTTATGTGTATATTCTTAGACATTAATAAACTCAAAATACCTTAGAATTAATTAGTATAATATTTGCTACTCTATTATTTGTATTATCTGTTCTGTATTTTTATATTAAGTGAACCAAGAAAGCAATTAATACACTTGAATGAAAGAGCTCTTTGCTCACATTTTTGTTAAATAAAAAGAAAATCTCAAAGTAATATTTATTTTTAAAAGGGGGAAGTAAATACTCATGTGCTCATGTCTCTGTCTACCTTAAAATGACAGAGAAAAATGTAGATTCTAAGGCGGTACTCTGTTTCTCCATTGTTCTTTCTTCCTACACTGCCTCTTGCTGCAACTTCTCTGTGTAGATTTACCTCAACTGACACTTTTTACAGAAAGCTAACATTCTCTTTTCTATATTCTCTGAAGAACTCGGAATCCTATAGCTCTTGAATTAATGCATCTTTCAACTCAAACTCTTTTGTAAAATCAAGCTGAGATGAGACTTAAGAATTCTATGTACTTAGGTTGAAATATAATTAGAGCAAGCCCTGGACATAAAGTTCCTTGAACTCAATTTCCTTGAATCCACATGTTGTCATCAGTTTCCCCTTAAGGATAATACTCTGCTACCCAAGGAAATTATGTCGAGGTGGATCAACTGATGTTGTGGGTGGGAAGTTTTCTTTTGGTTTTACCTTAAATTATGAAGTAAAATTTCAGATCTAGTAATTGGAAATTGCAGAGAGCACGGGATGCCATGCTAACTATTCTTGTTAGCAGTTTTCCTTTATTTTAGCAAAATATCTGAGAATTCATAACAGAAGGAAAATTGTATTCTGGCTTTACATTTTCAGACATCGCAATAAATGGTTATTGAGTCTTAATTGGGGATCTATTGTGAAGGAATCCATTTTCATGGAAACCAGTGATGGAGGAAAGTTGTGTGTTTCACAGCAGGTAGAGCCAGATTGGGTGTAGGATGGGGGAATCTGGAGTCTCCATATACCCTTCTTTTCCTCCAACTAATAGTCCCAATAATCCCGCCAGCTAAGCACACAGTCTTCCAAACATGAGCTTTAAGGTACATTTGAGAACCAAACAGTAGCATCACCTATTCAAACAAATCATTTGCCTTTGGGGAAGCTCCACACGCTCAATCCTCTCATGCTGGCATTACTGCTTTGGAAGAGTTTTTTTCCTTCTGACGGAAGATTAAATTAATTCCAACGAGACTCACATGGTGTTGAAGGAGATGTCAGTACATTTTCAACTTGAATCCCTCTCACCTGGATAAGGATAGGTTTTAGGATGACCTGTGGCTAGCAACTTCCTTCTGTTCCTTTAACAATCAAACTACAAACACTGATTTTCAATCTTTGAATATTACTAAAGAATTTAGGCTGTCTATATTGTGTGTCCAGATTACATTGACTAGTAATGGTCACAGGGTCAGTGTTTTGTGGGTCTCATGGGAACTGTTTTAATCTTTTGTCTGTTAGAAGTGTCCCTTGCTTCAGACAATATCCTTCTGGGTAGCTGTACTTAGGATACAAGTGGATAATTTTCAGAAAGGTGGGGCATTGATAAGCTGTGTCTGGCACACATTCCCAATGAACCTGCTGTGTACCTACATCATGAACTGAACAGAAAGCACTTCAAGTTATAGGAAGAAATCAATGGCATATCTAATATTAGATGCAAATGATGATTAACTTCTGGTAGACCCAATCTTTGAACCAGTTCTGGTAGACCCGTAATTTCTATCCAGGGTTTCAAAAGGAATCCTGGGGAGATATGATTTTTCAGAGAATTAAAATCCTTTGACACACTAACTTCAATAATGTAACCCCATTAAACTCAAAAAAAATATTTACTTCAAGTTGAAAATGTCTCCTTTTGCCACTTACTTGATTGTTTAATATTCATTAAATTATATGTCCAGGAAGTATATATATCAATAGAACAATAAGAATAAAAATAGAATTTTCCCAAATCATAAAGCAATGTCAATTGCCAGTTCATGTTGGCAGGGATTTGGGAGGCATTTGGCACTACTGCTGTGGACAAAATACATTTTCACAAGCAAATTAGAGAAAACCAATTACTACGTGTTAGCCCTGAAGCCTGATATTAGCCATCCTGATTCAAAACACAATTATGGCTTAGAGGGATGGTTTATGCAATAAGTGTCTGACTTACAAGCATCAGTATCAGAGAGAGTTAAGATCCACAGCCCCCATGTAAAAACCCAAATGTGTCTCCATATCTGTAATCTGAGCACTGGGAGGTAGCAACAGAAGGAACCCTGGGGCTTGTTGACCAGCTAGTATAGTATACCTAGTTTATTAGATCCAGGTACATACACACACACACACACACACACACCACATATAATTTTAAAGTAATTATAAATATGATAAACATGTTCACCAAGGTTTTGTTTATGTAGTGAGGACACAGGAGCAAAAGATAAGTAAATGTGATTTTTTTTGCAAGTCACTTTTAAAAATGTGTGTTGTGTGAAATGAGAAAGAAGGGGATGCATGCACGCTGTACATGTGCAAGTGAGGGGACAGTTTATGAGAGTCACGTCTCCACCGTGTGGTTTCCCAGGACTGATCTCAGGTCACCAGGCTTGGAGAAAAAGCACCTTTACGTGCTTAGCTCTCTTGCCTGCCCCCAATGTGGTGAGCTGTTAAGGAAAATCCACAGTACTTAAACATATCATAAGGGTGTGCAAAAATAAAACTCAGAATACAGCACTAACCACAATGCAAATGCCATATTCATAGCATAATGCTTTTTTACGGAAGCTATTTATATATGAGATACCCAAAATACTACATATGAATGCAAATACATACAAACATGTATACATACAAATATGTGTGTGCATATATTTACATATAACATTTGAACAACTGTTTCTGAGGAGGAAAGTTGAACGAGGACTGAAACCATGTAGGAAAATTAAAACAAAGCTAATCAAGACAAAGCAAGTTCTGTCTGAAGACCAGAAGAGCTAGGAATCATAAACTCCCTGTTCTCCCATCTCTATGTTCACATCCACACACAAAAATATCAATTAAGTAAAATTAATTAAGTAATCAAGTGTTGTAAATTCATTTACTGTGAGAATAAAGATGTTATATATATTCAATATTAATGGCTACCCTTTTCTGCATGGAATGCTCTTGAATATATTAGTAGCAAATCCCAAATGCGAAGAAGTCTAATGGACTGATTGGGATATTATGAATTGGAGAAACTTGGTGTTATGAATTGCACGTATGAGGATATTATGGATTGGAGAGAGTGAGATGTTGTGAATTGAAGTAATAGAATATTATAAATTAGGGGCTATATGATATTATGAATGAGAAGAATGGGAGCATTATAAGCTAGAGAGCGTGGAATATCATGAATTAGAGGGATTGGGCATTATAAACTGGATGGAATGGAATATTACTGTTTTCTGAGTTCTCATTAATGTTGGTCCTGGACTCTTCTCTCTTTCTCCTTCCTGTGTCCTTCCTTCAAACACTCCTCGGGGCTGTTTTTGCACATAAACAGGTAAAGGATTGAGAGAAGAGCCGAATTCATTGTCCCAGGAGCACTTAGATACACTTGGCAGCAACCAGATTTATAGGGTTTATGAAAATATGAAGACACTTTCATTGAGAAATCAATATGAATGAGAATTGTTTTGTGGACCATTCATATAGATGAAAGGAACAGATAAGCTGTGCCCTTAGGTCAGGTGACACAATTGTGTCAGAGATCCATTTTTTATTGTTCTCTGCCACTATGAATGCCATTCACCACAGGCCATCCCAGTGAAAGGCCAACAGCCTTTTTAAAGCTAGATCTGATAACATTGATCTGGAGGCTGCCAAAAATCTACATTTCATCGGGCTTCCTTTAACTCTATTGTTTATATGACCTTGCTTCTGGCTTGATTGCTATGTCAATACACACATATACCTACACACAGAGAGAGAGACAGAGAGAGAGAGAGAGAGAGAAAGAGAGAGAGAGAGAATAGATATAGAAAGATATTATTTTTACTCTGTCATCTATGAAAAGACTTAATTAATGAAATTGCCATTTAGAAATTGTGTGTGGACTATTAGAAATAATGGAACTGGTCCACACTAACGATGCTTTGGCATTTTGCTCACTCTCAATTTTTACCCATTCTAAAACTCTGACTCCTGAAAGATTTTATATTCTAGACTCTACCTCTTAGAACCTTATCCCTCTTTTCCAGTTGCTGCTTCCATGTCCCTGACAAGATTATCAAAAGTGTCTTCCTCTAGTCACAACCAGAGTTACTTCTTAGCATGCTGATTTATATTGCGTTGGACATACCCTGGGAGAAGAGTGCATAAATATTCATTTTAAATCATATCAGAATAATACTCATAACAAATAAATTAATTAATTAATGAAAACTGGAAAATATCCAGGAAAGCACAGTGGCCGCTTCTTGAAGCTCTGAAGATCTTCCCGCAGCAAAACATCCTTCCGTGTTCGCATCTCTGAACTGTCGCTCTTATTGTACTTCATTCTTCACCAATGGGTTGACATGGACAATATTCAGCCACGATTTCTGAAGCTCAGACCAGCAATGCCTTACAGATTACATTTGAACTTTTAAACTCCTCCTCTAGTAGAAACTGCTGCTGTGTAAAAAATCTAACTGTCCCCTGACTCTCATGTTCTGAAGACACCCAAGCTAGCCACTTGCAGAGGCTACCTGGAGAGAGAGGATTTATTATCAGGACACTGCCTGCTGTCACATACATCCCAATTCAGGTGCCAGTCATTTGAATGGAGCTGCCTAACATCTACTGTGCCCTTTCAATAACTCTAATGCAGTCCCAGACATCACCCTGTTCTTATTGCATACAAGTCAGTCATATCAAAACAATATTATATTTGGCTAACAAAACCTCTATTAGACAAATTTCCTAGATCAAAATTTATTTCCCTCATGATCTGATTTATGTCTCTGCCATATAGTATTATATTGAGTTCTTTGCTTTTCTCTAGGCCTTTTCTTGAGAGACTTTTCATCTCTATAATTGTTCAATATTTTTCCTGCGATAGGTAACCTTACAATAACACTGTGCTCTTATTTCCTCAATTATAATGTAGGGCTCTATTTCAGTAGGATTTATTTCAAATTAAGTTTAATTCTGGCCAAAGTTAGCTAATTAAGTAGGCCTTTTCCACTAATATCATCTTTACCAGATTTCTAAAGCCTGAAATAATCATAGTTTCTTGGGGAAAATACTTTAACATTAAAAAGGAATAGATGTGGAATTTCAAATGTCTGTTCCCAAAAACTTAACAGAAACGCTACTCTATGGCTCTATGCTTTCTGCTCTACGGTAACGCTGCGTTGGCCCAGGGTGCTGTGGGGTTTTCCCACTCACTTCCATACGTAGCCATGTTTTGTCATTCTTTTCCAGGGATAGGGAAATCAAGTCAAGAATTGTCTCTTTCAACATCTGTGTGTCACCTGACTTCATATACCACAACTCTACAAGGGCCTAGAATAAAGCCACGGTCATTAAATGTTAAAATCCCCACCCAGACAGGATTCGTGGGTGAGGGAAATATATCTGAACCCCAAAAAGAACATTTTGAAGTGACTTAATGTCTCCCTGCCACGTAGTTATATAATCTTTGATCTCATATAGAAACAAAGAGGAAGAAATAACCCACGCTCAAGCCTAAAGCTTCTTCTAGATAAGGAGAGGGGCTTTCCCTAGAATGGTGACCCTGGGCCATCAGATAAGTTTTCAGGGGTGTCACCAGAACTTATCTATGACATAAATTGGGTTCTGAGATCTGAAGAATGTAAAGTGTATGCATACGGGAATGGAAAATACTTCTTAGCCTCTCAGATACAGAACTGTCATGGAGAAAGTGTTGCCTGTGTCCCACAGAGCAAGTGGCACCAGAAAGCTCCTCCACGCAAGCTGCAGATATCTTGTTTGGATAACAGAACAGTTACTGCCCATTACAAAGAAAGCTTTGGGTGTGTGAAGGTGGCATCCTGGGACAAATCTAGGATTAAATTTGAGGATGATGGAGTTTGGAAGCAGTTATATTGGCCACATGTCACTTTTAAATATAAGTTTCTTCTGTTTCCTTGAACTAAACACACATAGGATCTGATAATCCAAGCAATATTGTTGAAGCTCCAAGGAACACTGCCAGGAGGACAGGGCAAGGGACAAGCGATTATCTCACTAGTCTAATTGTTTCCTTATACTTCACAAAGTTAACAAAAAGCAAGAATGTCACGTCTCTATCTTTCTCCGAAAAGGTTCACATGGGAGCACTCCTGATGCCGGCGTCCTCCTGCACTCACGGTGACTCATGTTCTTTCCCATCCGCTATCTTTAACGACAGCCAGTGCAGGGATATGTAAGTGGTTTTATCAGAAAAACATACAGCGTTCCAGTTTCCTATGAATTAACCATTTTAGGGTTTTCCATCTCAAAAGCCACTGGAATTTATTCTTCTGCCAGTTTCTTTTTGTTGGTCTTATGGAAAAAATGAAGTGAGTCTGTGTTCAGGATTTCAGCTGCCTGGGTACGATCTGGCGGCAATTTCCACCAGACAAGCACTTCAAACTCCCCCCATTTTTGAAGCCACATATCTTTCTGCCATTAGGATTCACCACCGTGTGTAATGCACCTATCTTGTGACTATGATGTGATTAATTCCTTGTTTTGCATGAACTCATAGTGTTATTTATCTTAAAACAAAATAGCTCTGACCAAAAGAAGCAATTTCTTCTTCCAGAAATATTTGTCCCAAACATGATATTTGACTCCTTGTATGCTCTTTTATTACTTATTCATTGCAAAATTTACAACACGTTAGTGTTGTTTGTCTTTTTTTTTTTTTACCTCAGCAACCCTTTCTTGTTCTATTTCAAATTGAAGAAGAGGGCTAAATTATAATCCCCTCTTGTTAGCCAAATTGTTTTACCTAACTTCAATTTTGACCTTCAAATAATGTCCTACAAGTGTAAGGCTACCTCAGAATATGAACTTTTAAAGTACTTTGGTCCATACAGCCAATAGCTTGTTGACTGTGTTAATTTTCACTTCTAATAGCCATGGTTGAAAGTGTGTAGTGCCTCTTGGAGAAAACTGGACACACTGGTTAAATAAAAATGTGTTTAATTTGTTAGGCAAAATAGACTCTAATTTTAACATAATTCCTGCAATTTTAAATAAACAAATATCAAGAGGTTGTGAATTTAGGTAGAAAGTGAAGACAGTACAAGTAGTAGTGAAGCAAGTAATGACTATAACATACAATGTATTCTATTTAAGATTAATGATTTTTTTAATTAAGAGCTCAGTCTTAATTCTTTCTTAAGCACATATTTCTCTCAGATCTTTTATTTTTCAATCTAAATTTTCAGACGCTAAGCAACCGTTTTCATTTCTCCTCTTATTAAACCATAAGCAAGTTTTAGCCACGGCACATTCGTTAGGTGAACGATTTTGTTCATATATAAAGATGAAGGTAAGGACATGGAGGCCCAAAGAGTTCACTGACTTCTCCAGCAACACATACATAATAAGTGCCAGGACCAAAGCTAGGCAGGAAAACACCACACTTCTTTCCCCGCTACCTCCTGGGAAATTCCCACAGGAACACAGGCTCAGTGAGTAATGAATAGCTTCTTTCAGAAATAGAGTTGTCACAGGCTGATCGAAGTTAGCAAGCTTTCAGTTTGTTCAGACAAAGAAAACAAAATGTTAGGCTGGCTTCTCAGCCTGAGGGCCTCAGAGTGGAGGAAACCCTCTATAGTGGGGCTCCTTTCAGCTACATTGAGCATGAATTAGCAGACTGGAAAGCACACATTTTGCATGAATATGGGCACATCCGGATCACTATATTCCTTCACTGGAGGGCAGGTAACCCGATGCCTGCAGTTTGAGACTCTCCAGACTTTAGCAGGAAGGGGAGAAGAATGTAGATTCTAATCTAATATTTGTTCATTATCTTTCAGGCAAGACATCCCTGCAGGATTTTGTGATGCAGCCGTCAAAACTGCTAGGGAACTGTGAAACCCTAGCTATCCATCAACAAATGTGCAGGTGACCATGGACCGTAGGTGTTGCCTCTACCTTCTCCAGCTGGAGG
This sequence comes from Microtus obscurus, assembly GCA_963919715.1. NCBI lineage: Eukaryota > Metazoa > Chordata > Mammalia > Rodentia > Cricetidae > Microtus > Microtus obscurus. Next base: position 192,509 of record CAWTZC010000466.1, read on the forward strand.
ATAATTTTTAGGAGACAAGGTTCCCAAATAATTGCCCATCCTTCAACTGGAAATTAAAAGATGCTTAGCATCATGTCTAAAACTGGAGGGTTATAATCTTCAAATCCTTGGAGTCAATGTACATGGGGAATCTTCAACACCACAGCCAGGAGGCTTTGAGTCAGTCAGAGTTATGGTCGTCTCTATTGCCTACTGACTTACACAGCAGCATCTTATCTGGTATTCCAAAACACAGGCAGGTAAATAACATTGTTCCCATTTCGTGAGCTAGTAGTGAGAGCCTCTGGGCAACTAAAAAGTAACTCTCAGATGCCATTGACTATGAGGAAATGAATTTCCCCAAAGAAGGCCATTTTGTTTTAGTGTACAAGACATTTAAGATTCAAGAAGACATTCTACAATGAAAAATAAGCAAGACTGCTAGAGAGAACCAAGTGATTTTTAAAATAAAAACAATTGAGGAATATTTGGGTCAACACAGGAAAAGAAACGAGAAAGACTGAAAAGCACAATGAAAGTTCTAGAAATCATCGATGATCTAGCTTGCTTAAATGGATGTTTGAAGGCACTTTTAAGTATATTTTGCATGTAATGTTTATTTGTGCCTGTGTTTCCATGATACAAAACCCTTCTCATCTTCAGCAAACCCACAAGATTCGTTGAGAAGTTTATTTGGCATTTGTAAACAGAGCACAGGCTAACTTAGTCAAGTAAGTCATACTTCGCATCCACAGAACACATAGATACGTTGGCTAAGGTTAGACTCTATTTCGGTTTGAACTGGTCCTTTAAAACATTTGGAAGACATTTCTTAAGAAAGAGAGAGGGGAATGTTTATCTGTTCTCAGTCCTCTGATTTCAAATCTCTCATTTGGAAAGCAGATTTCAAAGAATATACATGTGTGCATATGCATAATAAATGTTGATTTATAGAAGGTCTAGTTATCCAAGTAAACCTACACGATAAACTATAAGCCCATATAATAATAAAAAAAAAACTGCTTCTCCAATGTCCTGCAGTCATAACTGCACACACCTTCTTTTAGTCTTAATACCTTACAACTACTGCTGGGTGATCCGGTTCTCTTCCAGAGTTCTGAGTGTGAGGGAATGGCTATTTGTTTGTATGTTGCAAGTGTGCTAGAAGTAGGATGTCCCCATAATCAAGCCAAAGTCCCACTTCGAGAAAGTCCACAACCCAAAAGTGTGAACAGTGATGCAGAATGGTGGCTCACCATCAAATCCAGAGGATCAGAGTTTCTAACCAATGCTATGAGAGTTCTACTGAGTTCTTTTAACACATGAAAATGCAGGGGATATAAAATCTCACAAGCCAAATATATCTTAAATTGGAATTATTCTTTACAATTCCTAACAAGAAATGTCCTTTTTAGAACTGTGCTTAAACTTACAGAAATGTCAAATAAAATACAAATATCATGCATAAGCCAATGTGAACGTGAGCCAATTATTGATGAAGCACGTTTTGTTTTAATTTCTGAAAGACCCAGGTGTAGCTGGTAAGGTTACAAACACTCCTCTTTGGAAAAGCAACTTGTCCAAATTAAGAAAACACTGTCTCCGTTTGACCTGCTAAAAGTATAGGAACATTTTTCTGTGCTTGAGCACGGCTGTGCTTATTTAATTAGGACCTGAAACCACTTAAGCTGTTTTATCAGCAGTCACATATTCATTCAACAATCCCCTGAGTACCTACAATATATTCGACGCCAAGAAAAGAACCAACAAGGAAAAGAAAATTGCCAAATCCATAGAGGAGAATTAAGTGTGCACACATATTGAGAGAATAACTTCTAGCAACTATGAAGGGGAGGATGATATGCATAGCTGCAAGATCTGACTGGAAACTTTAGAGAAACCTGATGTGTCTTTTCCATGAAACTAAGGAGGAAAATGAACTATCAATAGCTGTTGGTTACCCTCAACATAACTATCATTTAGGTTGTTTTAAATGTACTATCAAAGAATTAAAATAGAATAAGATAATTTCTATATAATTTTCCAAGTAAATTTCATTCTGGGTTTAAATGAGTATTTTTTCAAACACCCAGAAATTTCTCTTTTTAAAGTTATCCTTTTAATTTAGAACACTGAGTCTGTTGTTCAAAAGCTATTCACCAAAAAAGAGCCATGTTTGAGGCCTTAGCAGGAATAAAAAATGCATGAAATAAAATTAACAACAATAGAAATAATAGACTCTTATATAGACCAATCCCACAGATTATACACTAGCTATAATATGAGGAAAGTTTCATTCTATAGATGAAATAACAGTACTCAAAATCAGATGAAATCAATAATGCATTTATAGCTCCAGACAACATTGAGGATAGGATATTTGATTACCCTGTCAGCTGTCTGCAAGTAAATGCCACGAGCAAAGACAGGAAAGTATACAACTCCCTCACTATTCTACAGGCTCTGCAATCTAAAATGATAATATCTATTTTCACTTTTACAAATATTGATCAAATTCTTTTATATTTGAAGGAGAGTGCTCTGCAAACTTAAAGGAGTGAGCAACCCACTGTTTTGGTTTATAAAAGATTTTTTATATTTTTATATATTGAGAAGCCTTTCCATATTTGTTTTCACTTGGTGATTATGTCATATGAGACTCCTACCTTTCCAAACGTGATATCCTGAGCAGCATATCGAGGTGGATTTGAGAGCATACTGGAAGACTTTTGGTATAAGCTCTACCAGAATGGCGTGGAAATACTGATGACCATGGTTTGGATAGGAGTCATTTCTTGGTAAATTAATTAAATAGTCCTCGAGTCTTAGCAACTCAAGAGTTGCCTGCATGTTCTGAAGACAGTGACGTACATCAGTTTATGCCCCCACAGTAGATATGGATCCAGTCTATTTCTTCTAAGAAATGCAATTATTGGGTTTAGGATTTTATAACTGATATTGGTGAAAATGGAAGAAAATAAGAAAATGAAGGAGGGAACTTGAAGATATTCATTTTTCAAAGGAGGAAAGGGGTTAGGGAGAAAGATGAAAATCATTGTGATTTATGTGGACCACCTTGGGGTTCCCAGTTATCTCTTAAGATCACCATTTTTTGTCAGACTCTACCAATAATGATAAAACAGCAAAAAAAGGAGATCTGACTGACAAATTATTTCTCATTTTGCAGAGTAACATATCTCAGAGGGCACTGAGGAAATGAGAAACCGAATTTTTGATATTAGAGATCATTTGGTCCAATTTCCTTATCTTAGACATAACGAAACCAAAGCAATAGAGCATAAATGTCATCTACCAAATTCCAGAGTGGGTCTGTGGTAGAGTCTTACTAAAGAGAAAAAATATCTTTTGTGGAAATATTTTGTTAAAGTGGAATAGGAAACAAATGTTGAGAACTAGAAGATTTCAAACAGGTCTGCCTCCATCCCATTTGTAACTACCATACAATGCAATGCCTTTAAAGTGTAAATCTATGTGAAAGATGTGCCCCCCCCACTTTCTCTATTTTTGTTACACAGAATAATTCCAAATACAGCTCTCTCATTCTATACCCTTTCATTCCTTTTCCACCTTTGGTCAGGGAACATCAATCATAAATTTTAAGATGCTTGTTTCTCAAACAGTGTGGGGAACTCATTGATTCCATACATCAGTGAAAGTAGAGAGAGAAGGAAAACATGAAGGGGTGGAGTAAAGAAGAGGGAGAAAGAAAAGACAAAAATTATAGGAGTGAAAGCAATAAGCAAGCATTATAATGACAGTTTTTAGAAATATCAACCCATTTATTCTGAATTCTCCAGTCACATAACCGAACACTGGTATAACTGCTGTCGTGACAGGATTTTGTTGATGTATCTAAAATTCTTACTTCCTTAACTTCAAATTAGAGATAATTTTAGATGACATAGCATATTCATTATGATCAACCAGTATCTTTAAATGCAGACCAAGGTCTCCTCCAATAAACACGTGAGAGGGGCTTCCATTGTAGCCTGGAAAATCAAACAATTTGTCTGTTTTCCTCCTGAGAGACAAATTGATATTTGAAAACCACACATATTCACATGGTCAATTCAAATGACTGAAAGATTTCTAACTCTAAAAGTGGATATAAATCAAATACTTAATCACCGTGACTTACAAAACTGGTCTAATGCAGTGCTGCAAGAATAAAGCGTTAAATCCCCAAAGAAGGCATGAGAACCACTTAGGAAAGCTGAGAAAATATTTCTGTCCATTCTCTTTAAGAAACAAAAACAAGTACAAACAAAACCTTCACAACTTTTCTCAGGGTCGTTTAGTAAAGAGCAAGGGATAAACGACCAATATTCCTTCCTCCCTTGGTCTCACTTATAGGGATTTGGCTTTAGGGGACTTTAAAACTACAGGCTGCCAAATTTTGATTCATTCTTCTTGGCAAGTTCCATGGAGACAGGCTTCCAACGATGGCAAATCCTTGTGCTTACATTAGAAGAGAAACACATTGAAAGGAGACACCTGAGCCTGTGGGTGCCCCTTTCCCAGGCTGTTGTAAGGAAGAGGTCTCGAGTGGTCCTTGCCTTCTAAAATGCCCCTGTACTTCCTAATGCACGGGGATGGGAAAGCAAGGACGTGCTTGGGGGAAAAAGAGGAGCCGCCAAGTCAGAAAGAATTAAAAATCAAAAGCCATCTGATCGTGGGAAATTCTCATTGCTGTGGTCATTTCCTTTGGGAAATATGGCCAAATGTACCCTGCTGAATGTGTCTTTTGAGGTCTTGGCTCCCTTGTTCACTTAAGACCCATCCAAAATTCACTTACTGCCTAGGCCTTCAGTTACAAGTGTTGGGTATATGGGGCTCGTATAAATATAATGCAGGGTAGGAAACAGGTCTAACTTTCAGAGAGAGAGGCAATTTTTCATGGATCATATTATCTTTGTATTGCCTTTCTCTGTCTTCAGAATATGTACTAAATTTTTGGAAGCAAATTGCGAGTTTAAGGAGGGACTGATGTTTCAAAGAGATGGGCAAAATCTGTGCAAGGAGAAACTGAAGTTCACCTAATTCTCAATACCTCTGGCAAGTTTGATTCTTCTTTATGTCGAAGGGGGGAGTGAAAGTGTGGATGGAGTCACTAACAGAATTCTCTGGGTTTATTGAAAGGCAGAAGGAAAGCACAGGGAATTTATGCATGACAATGTGGAGAGTTTCAATATTTATTCGTTGATACATTTGTGATATCTAACGAAGATTTTATATATAGTAAGTGATCAGCATATATATTTTGAGGGAAAGCAAATGTTCCTGTTAACATACAAGTCAGTGTACATATAATACACACACAGAGGTGTGAGTGTGTGTGTATGCGTGTGTGTGTGTGTGTGTGTGTGTGTGTGTGTTATATTGCTCTGGGAATTAAATTCAAGGCCTTGTGAGTGACAGGTAAGCTCCAAACCACTAATCTATATTCCAAGCCCTCTTTTTACTTAGTATTTTGAGTCAGGGCTTCATTAATTGCCTTTGCTGGCCTTGAACTCTCTAGTCCAAGCAGGCCTTGAACCCTCTGTCTTCCTGAATTAGCCTCCTAAGAAGCAAAGAAACCTTATATTACCAGGTGTGGCTGCCTTTTATATTTTTAAAGACTTATTTGAATCATAGAAGTTGGTGAATTTACTAATTCTTTTGAAGTTCTGCCATGAAACCTGGACCTCCATGTCCACACTCACCAAATGGCTGCCCTGCATGCTAATTTAGAAATCCAGACATCTTTCGGTCTTGGGCTCCTCAGTTTACACGTGTTCTCCTTTTTTCCCTTCCCTAGTTCCCTCTCCTCTGTCTTTTCCCATCTCAAAACAAGACCATAATCATAGTACTAGCAGTACCTAATTATCAGATAATAGGTTATAAAGCAAAACTTTGATTACTGAACTGAAGCATCATGGACTAAGAAATAAGTTCAATCCAAACGCAGATTTTCTGAAAACCTTGAATGGTTTGGAAAAATACCACCTTGTTAAACTGCATAGACACAGCTAAAGCAGCAACAGGCTAAAGGCACCTGAGAGTTGTGTGTGCACATTTAAATATAGGTACCAGTGCTTCTGAGATGCTTTGTCTCTGATAAACAGGCTGTCTCTTGGTTGGCTCTTCTTTTGCCTTTCATTCTAAATAGGGTATTCAGGTAAAACTTGCCAACAACAACTATGCTGGTTTATTTATAAACTTCCTTCCAGCCTTCTCTCTCAAGTTCTTGGGTAAAAGTTAAATTGCTTGGCTTAGATATTGCAGTCTGGAAAGCCTCTCAATCCTTTCTTTAAAACATACAAACCAACCGTGAAATATGAACAAATCCTCTTTTAAAACCTTGATAAATTTTCCCAAATGATAACTGAATTACCTAGGGGAGTGACTTACTGAAGAGCTGACAGAAGAACCCCAAGAGGAGAGGTAGATCTTTAGCAGGACCATGTGACCAGGGTTCCCTTTCCTCAGTTGGTCGACCGCATGTTGTCTTTAAATAAACTAATTAATTAATAAACAATCAAACAAATGCAAACTGCCTTCGAGGCTTGAATGAAGGTGTATGTTGTCCAAAAGCAAGCAGAGAATCAGAATCCATGGTTACTTACTACAAATCAAGCCTAGTTCCCCAAGTTTGTGGCTTTCTTCTTCCTGTTTTTTTTTTTTTTTTTTTGTGTGTGTGTGTGTGTGTGTGTGTGTGTAGGGAATATGTGTGTGAAATCTTGGTCACTACTCAGGAGACATTTGCCTTTATCCATTGACATGATCTCTCATTAGCCTCGAGGTCAATGACTTAATGAAATTGGCTGGCCAGCAATGCTCCATGAATTGAATAGTCTCACTTCCCCAATGCTGAAATTTCAAACACTAATTAGTCTTTGACTTCACCATATCCTCTCTTGACTGAAAGTCAAATGGCTTCTTTTTTCCATCTTTGCTTTGTATCCAGTTGTGGTTTTCTCTAACCCATTTGCTGTGAAGAGAAGCATCCATAACAAGTAAGAGTCACACTTACCTGCAGCTGTAACTTTTAGTATGTAGTGAAGAAATTTTGCTGGCCTAGTAAGGTGATGGGAATAATTCTCTTCTAAAATCTATGACCTCACAAGTTCAGGACTGTTGGCTCAGTTTCTAGAACCAGGTGTTAGTTTCCTCCTGTTTAAGTTGGTCTTGAGTCCAATTAGACAGCTGACGATCATCACCAACAGAAGACTCCCACTATTGGCCTTTAAGGATTTCCTGCCATGCTGGTTATTGTTATATTTCATGTGTGTCATAGACAGGACTATTAATTGCTTACTTTCCTTGAGTATTCAGTGAGATTTAGTCATATATTTCTAATCATTATATATTTTTTTCAAAGAAAAAGAGGCCACTGCTTTGAGAAGGTGCGCAGGGAGATGGGAAGGATTGGAGGGAGGAAAGGAGAGGACAAAGTGCTGTAGTTGTTTTAATTAAAACTTTTTCTAAAAATGTAATTGAAAATTAAATTACATGTAAAAAATAAAAGTGGGACATAATGCAAGTTTGCAAATGTATTTTTCCAAATTAATAATTAAGGTATTAGCCATCTATTTTCACCATAAATTCTTCTTGGAAATGGTTAAACACTGAGTTAATAAACCAAATGCATAAATAAGAATAAATAAAATGTGCTTAAGCCAAATAAACTGAGTTCACTTCTTGTAGTATAATTGTTTTATTTTAGTTGACTATGTTTTGTATTATTGTAACTGATTTGACATTATTGTCATATATCCGTATCTTGCCACTTATGAAAACTCAAATAAGATAGTTCTTTCTCTTTTATATCTATGCCCAGTCAATGATAAACCAAAATACTGGTATGCATGGAAAAGCTGAAGAAATGGTAAGATCAGCACCATGGCTAAAAACTTAAAGAGGAGTTAAAAGAGAAAGAGTCACTACTTTCCTGCTCCGAAGAACAAGCTCAGTATTAATACTTTAAGATGCCCCCTTTGATCTTAGTGAGCAAAACTGATGGGAAATAATTAATTTAAAATGTGAATTATAAGTATACACCCTTAGAAAAAACTTTGATCTAGGCAAAATAACAAACAATAAAGAGTTATTTTTGCAATACTATTCAATATGCCTTTGAACCAGGTAGTGGTGGTGCATGCTTTTAATCCCAGGAGGCAGAGAGAGGCAGATCTCTATGAGTTCAAGGCCAGCCTGGTCTACAGAGCAAATTCTATGACAACCAGGGTGGATACACAGAGAAACCTGTCTCAAAAAAACAAACAAATAAAATATATCTTTGATCTATACAAACAGATAATCAAATAGTTTACATGATTTTCCCAGCTTTATAGAGCTACTTGAAATATTGGTATCTATATAAATAGAATACAATCATTGTTAGTGTGTCCTCTCAATATCATAGTGTGAATGAATTACCCAGAATCATTAAAGTTGTTTCATACACTGATTAGAAGGTGCTTTTTAAAACCAGGTCCTGATGCTTCATTAAAAATATGCATTAGACTAAGTCAATGGTAAATACCCTAAATTGTTAGGATTTGGGGTCAGTTGTGTAACTCAGAAAAGATGACTGAAGTCTGAGTGGTTTTTGTTGTTGATGATGTTGCTGTTTGTTTGTATGTTTTAACAAAACTTTCAATTAACATGAGACCAGTATTTATCGAAGCATGAAACTACAAATTATGCCTTTGATACCATCATACAACAGTAAAAAAATATATATATATTCTTTGCCTGAAGTTGGAATCAGGAACTTGCCTGTGTACAAGCCTTTATGTCTGAAACCAGTATGTAAAAACACCATCCAGTCCTAGGTCCAGGGCAAGACTTCAACACTCAGCTCTAAGGTCATGGTGCGTTTTTCAGCTGTTTGCTTATATAGCATGACTACAAGTCTGTGTGCTTGTGGACACTGGAGAAAACCGTCATTGCAGGGAACCATTTCCAGGCAGGATTTTTGCTAAATCCTCACAGAGTAGCTCATCTCAGAAGTGATGTCTTAGAAATCACAGTGCCATTGCATAATTTAGCAGGGCTTACTAAAGAGATTAGCTGAAGCAAACACCAGCCTTTAATCTCTTCCAGACATTCAGACTCCTGTGACCCAGACAGCCTCCTCTTCTGTCAAAATACAGATAAAAAAAAGCCCAATTGATTGACAAACCTATTGGCAATTTCCTCATGGGTGCTTAACTCTGTATTAGGACTGGTTCTAGCATATCCTCTAATCCTCTGGCTATCATATCTCATGTATATTGCATGAAATTCCAAATTTTTCATGATACATTGAATCAGCCTCTTAAAGGATAGTTTTTTTAAAAAAAATTGGGGAAGTAAGTTTTATTGAAATAAAAATATCAGGTCAAATCATATTTTAATATTTTTAAGGATTTAGGTAATACCATTATATTCAATCACAAATTTTGTTTAAGCAGAGAGTAGATCACACAAGTATCCAGAGAACATTTCATTTATTTGTTTAAGGTCATAGAAATTCTGCATAATTTTCTGCTTTCAAGGTTCCTAATGTATTTTCTATTTCTTGACTTCAGCTTCCTTGGAATCCAGCCTACTTAGCAAACCGAATGCCACTTGTCTGTATTTTTATCCAGGTAAAATATAGAGAGTGGCATTTGTGTTTCCTATATGGAACACTCTACAGAAAAAGACACTCAATATCTGGATGTCTAATAAACTTCATTCATGATCCATCACAGCTCATGGTGTTAAAGAGACCGTGTCACCTGAAACTACACTGAAACTGTTCTTCTTTCATAACTGAACTTAGTAGTATATAGTACATTCCTTTAAAATATTATAGACTCATAAAATGATTCTGTCTTTAAAGATCTACATTAATAAAATCAATCACAGAATTCATCAACATCTCAAATAAGAAGTCAATTAAAACCATCTGCATGTTGAATATTTTAAATATTTATGAAAATTGTGTTTTTCATGGTCAAAATGGTTATGTGACATAAAATTATATTCCTTATATTTGATGCCTTGGTAACTGTTCTTTATGTAATATTAATTGTACATCATAGAGATATAACTGGTCCTAATCATAAAAACGACATGCATTTCTATCACTGCTTTGGACTCTGTGGAACAAAACCAAACAGCAACTCTATTATCACATCATGTATAATGTGGAAGGACAGGAATATTCCATAGACACATCGCCAAGTGAAATAACTCTGGGGTGGTTTGACTGAGAATGGCTTCCATTAGGCTCATGGATTTGAATACTTGGTGTCCAGTAGTGGAATTGTTTGGGAAAGATAAGGAGGTGTGCCTTTGTTAGAGGAGGTGTCGTTGTAATAGACTTTGAATTTTCAAAGGCCTAGACTGGGCAGTCTTTCTCTGACTCCGACATAAGCTCTCAACTTCTACTCCAGTGTCATGCTTGCCATCCTGCTGTCATGCTCCCTGCCATAATGGTCACAGTCTCACCTTCTGAAACCTCAAGAAAGCCCCAAATTAAATGCCTTCTTCGGTGTTTCCCTGACCCTGGTGTCCCTTTATGGCAATAGGAAAAGTAGCTAAGACAAACTCAATAAAAGAAGATAATTTAGAATGTAAACAATGATTAAGAGAGACAAAGAACTTCTGCATAGTCCAGGGACAGAAAAAGCCTTTGACAAGTCCCAGCATCCCTTCATGATACAAGTCCTAGCGAGAACACAAAGGGCACACCTTAACATAAAGATAATTTGTAACAAACCAAGTGCTAACAGCATCCTAAGTGGAGAGAAATGTAAATGATTTCCATCAAAATCAGGAACAAGACAGGAATGTCCACTCTCCCATACTTACTCAATACAGGACTTGAAGTCTTAGCTAATGAAGGAAATCAAGGGGATACAATGAGAAAAGAGAGAAGCCAAAGTATGCTTATTTGAAAAAAATACAATTTTATATATTAAAGACTTCTACAGTAAATGTCTATAGGCAATAAATAATTCAGTAATATAGCAGGATATATACAAAATAACATGCAAAAATCAATAGCCTTCCTGTATACAAATGACAAAACAGACTAAGAAAGAAATCAGAAAAAGGCTTTTCAAAACAACCTCAAAAAAATGGAATAATTCTAACCAAGCAAGAAAAATACTCAAATACTCAAATCTTTAAGACATTGAATAAAGAAATAAAAACAATACCAGAAAATAAAAAAAAAAAACATGCTTGGGGATCCAAAGTATTGTGAAAATGGCCAGCCTACCAAAATCCCCCAAAGTTTCTATACTTTCATATACATAGAAATAAACTTACATACATTTATCCTGTAACCATCATTTCCATGTCCTTTCATCATTCAATATCATTCTATTATAGGTGCATTACACTCTGTTCACTCATTGTTGATGGATTTTTAGGTTTCTTAGAGTTTGTGGGCACCATGAATAAAGCTGTTCTGAATATGTGTATACAAATCTCCATATGGACCTCTTATTCCATCCTTAGGGAAATAACTATAAGAAGAAAGGTTTGGTTATAAGAGAGCATGGATTTATTTTTTAGATTTTATTTAAATTTTTCATACAATACATTTTGATTATAATTCTTTCCTCTCAAAGTTTCTTTCTGATCCTTTCTACAACCCAACCCACAAAAAAGTCACAGTAAAACAACAACAAACAAATATTAAAACAGACATTAAAAATAAGAAAAGAAAAATGACTATATCTATATGCACATACACTTATATGTATCATATATATATATATATATATATATATATATATATATATATATATATATATACACAAAGCAAAAAACTCTCACACAGAAAACACGGAATCTATTTGGAGTTATCCTAAGCATGGGGCTTGCCATGACGTACAGTTGATATACTCGGTGACATTCATCATGGGAGTCTACCTAGTTTGTACCTGTGCTGGTCAGTGTACTCCACCTTCCTAAGTCTTCATTGTGGAGCCTTTAAGGTGTGGAGCCTTTAAGGAAAAATAAAATACTAGATTTGTAAGATGAGGTTGTATAAGCAAAAGTTCAAAGCAATTAATTTTTGGTTCATTAATACCACTGACAAGAAGAAATTAACACTTCACTTTCCCCCATCCTTATGAAACAATTGTTCATATTTTATAGATTTACCTATACAGTATAAACTCTCTGTAGCAGACTACGTGAAAAACCTTAAAATTCCATCTCTAAGGCTAATCTGGACATTTGTACTATGCATGCATTGCTCATGCTGTGCCACTTCCTCTTAGCACAGAGGTATCAGTGGAAACATGGAGACACTGAATTTCCCATGCACTTTTATCAGAACCTCGGCGAGCAGGAAGAACTGGGGAACATGATACTGCAAGTGTACAAGGCTTAAGGTTCTTTTAACAGCAAAGCATAGGAAGAAGTCAGTCATTGCCAGAAGTATGCAGAACCTTCCATGAGGGTCTGTCTCTCCAACGTCATTTCAATATCCACAGCCTTCCTTTAAAACACACAATTTAAATACTATTGTATGATACTATATCAACACAGCAGCATCTGAACATTAGCATGACTCACTAAGAAGACTCCACCCCCTTTGGTGCCTAATGTTCCTAGACCATTCTTTTTTTAAATATAGAAAACTTTTTCTAAGTTTCCATCTTTTTCTGCCATGATTTAAATATTGTCCTGGATTTTGGAGATTATGTAACATTATCAATAAATGAATGCTATCAGTTGTCTATGTAAATAACTGTCTAGATCGACTTTCCTAGGTGCCATGTATTTAATTTCTGTTTTTACCCCCATAAAGTATATTGAGACTGTGCCGAAAACGGGCTTTGGATGTCAACATAAGTTTCTAAAGATCATTTTTAAGAGGTCATTTAGCTAATAAAACTGAAAGAACCCTGGGGAAACCTATTTTTCCTCTTCAAAATATTTTTCTTCTTAACTTTGTAAGTGATATTTTATATACAAGCCATTTTATATTCATTTATTTTAACCTGTTAAAATGTTTATAGTATTGTCAATATTTTAGCATTTTTAGGATATTTTCCAAATTTTGTGGTTGAAAACTTTATTTTCATGCCTATATGCAAATGAAAACCTCTTCACTTTTTAACTATTTAGGGTTGTCAGAAACCATGGAGGACAGGCTACTCTGCAATACAACTTTGTCGTTCTAAATTAGTTGTTTTCTAATCTTGCTCAGGAGTTTGGAGTTGCCTCCTGATTTGATGCTGTCATGTTTATGGAAGGGCTGGGATAACCCAGTGGATAAAGTAGTGGGCATGCAAGAATGAGGTATGGGATTTAGCTCTCCAAAACCCCCACAAAAACTGGTTAGGCATTGTGGCCATTAATCAGTGATTAATAATATTAGCTTGGATGCTTTTAGCTGGATTCCAAAATCTCTCCAGTCCCCTGGTCAGCTTTTATTTTGCTAGTTAAGAAGCATTTACTGTTCTGTCCATTCCTGCAGGTGAATTCTGAAACCCAAATAGATCAAGGGTCCCCTCTGCTGGCAGAAATACAGACGAGAAATCAATTCTAAGCACTGTGTCTGGCCTACCAGTAAGGGGAGATTTGGGGCCAGAGAGGAGAGAATCTCAGAGACATAAGGAGTGGGTTCTGGGAGCAAAGCGAAGATTTAAAAATGTTAACATCCTAATCAAAGCTCCATAACGTCACTTTACACATAACAATCCAATCATTTGGATTACTGAATATTTTATAGTTAAACTATTCAATTTGGTCAACATAGTAAGCCTAAAAAACAAAACCTGATTGCTAATAATCTTTTGAGCAAAGATTCTTTTACAAACTTCGTTGTCACTATACTAATTTTAGATATAAAAAAGCTAATATTTAAAAAATTTAGATTTCCAATTGCCATTTTATCTAAGCTGTGCTTACAAAATTTCACTAGTTTCCTCCATTAACTCAGCTACACAGTCAATAAATATTTCCTACAGACATGAGTTTTGCTAAATGCCTATGGTATCCTGAATTACTATAACATTGATGATGGTAGGCATTTTACTAAGCAATTTCTTTTAAAAATGATTTGTTATGTGGAAGACAATATAGGTCTACAAGAAGTCAAGATAGAGATATTGTGGCTGGATTCCACTGTGCCAGCAGAAGTGGGATTTTAAGGAAGGGGGATGGTGTTCTGGGAGTTTCAGAAGAGGTTTCTCTTGCTCAAACATTTTTCAAATAAAATATGAAATATGGATCTAGGGGAAAGACTACAGGAAACGAATAACATAGTTGGTGTGGCATAAATATAAGACCGACATGTAAAAGGATAAGTTAGATAGGAAGAAGTGGGAGGGCACTAGCAAGCAGTTTTGGTTGAAGACCTACAGCATTTTCAGGAATGTGGTAGGTTGCCGGAGTTGGTGAGGCAATATTTTAGGCAGAGTTTCCAGTAAAACCACTGTCCCATCAGATCAACAATGATGACCCTAACGCAATAACCTTCACAACACCATACAGAGAAGAGGAACATATAAGAAAACTTCAAGAAGGACTTATGTGCGGTGAATAGTAACATATAAAAAAGAAAGGATTTTGAAAACAGAACCTCTTTCTCTCTTATGTATGTTGATTGGAAAGTTCTGAGATTTTTCTTAAGCAAATACTGGGTCGCCTATTATTCGTGATCTTTGCTGCCGGTCTGCCTCAGACTCCTGCATCATTCATCAGTAATTATTGACAATGTCTTCACCCTCTGAGGACAAAATCCTTCAAAGGCAGACGCGACTTCCATAAATTCATTATTTCTGTCCTGCTTTTTGTCAATCCATAGTCAGTAGCAAAGAGCATCAGTATTAAACTGGAAGATAAATAAATAGCCCCAGTATCAGAAAGGAAGGAGATTGTTTATAATTATTGTACTAATAGAGGAGAATAAGAAAGAGCTAAAAATCACTTGCTTTGACTATCCAAGACTAATAAGACTTAGGTAGGTAGGTAGGTAGGTAGGTAGGTAGGTAGGTAGGTAGGTAAGTAGGTAGGTAGTTATGCAGATAGTTAGGTCAGTATGTAGATAGGTAAGTACTCAATCAAAAAAGAATGCGTGTAGCAAATCTATGCCACCCCAACAGAACTAAGTAGGTGAAGCCAGTGACTAGAACAGGGATGTCACGTTTCTCAAAATTAAAATAAAAAAAAAAGGAAACAAAAACAAGCAAACTCACTAATTAGGCTCATGGTTTTAGTCGGTTGTCGATTTGCACCTGGGGCAGCTCACCTTTTCCTCGTAGCTTCAGTTCCACACGCACTTCTACATCATCAATATCAGTCATCTATGTTGAGGGCAAACTAATTTTGCTGTGCTCTGAATTGTCCCCTACAAGTCATGTGCTGAAAGTTCATCTCCACTAGATGGCATTAGCAATGGAGGCCTTTGGGGAAATGAAGAGATGAGGGTCTCATGCTAACAAAATGACTGATGTCTTATAAAACACAGGAAGGGACTAGTCCCCTACTCCTTTCTTCTATTCCTTCATTCACATGAAGACACAGAATTTACCCCAGAAGAGGAAGAAGCAAATGCATTTTCTCTTTTTTCGGAGTCACAGACAAAACCCTCCCAGAAACTGCTAGAACCACAATCATGGGTTCCCAGCCTCCAGAACTGTGATAACCAAATTCAGGTGTTTTACCTACAAATGATCTGAGACACATTATTCAGTGGGCCAATGATCTTCTACAGAGGACTTACTTAATTCAGGAGAACAAAATATCTTAGGCAGGTAATAGGCTATAATGTCATAAAACTAAGCAGGACTAAAATAAGAACATTAGAGGTTCAACTTATCAACCCTGTAACAGCTTTCAGAAGTTGTCAGAAACCATGGAGGACAGGTTACTCTGCAATACAACTTTGTCGTTCTAAATTAGTTGTTTTCTAATCTTGCTCAGGAGTTTGGAGTTGCCTCCTGATTTGATGCTGTCATGTTTATGGAAGGGCTGGGATAACTCAGTGGATAAAGTAGTGGGCATGCAAGAATGAGGTATGGGATTTAGCTCTCCAAAACCCCCACTGGTTAGGCATTGTGGCCATCTGATATCCCAACACTTTGGAGGCAGAGAAGGGGGGCCCCAAGACAAACTGACTGCCTAGACTAGCCAATCAGCACTCTGAATTTAAATGAGAAGTCAGCCCTTCTGTGGAGAACAGTTGAGGATGATACGATGATACCCGACAACTACAGATCTCCATGCACACACACACACACACACACACACACACACACACACATACACACATTGCAACCATACTCTGGTGACCCACAGATGTGTAAATATTCATATAAAGATACACACACACACAGAGCACACCAACCAATACACATGAAATATAAAATCATTTTAAAACATATGGCTAGCTATTTAGTATTTAAGGAGATGACTAGGAGGTAATATACATTTGCTATATATAAATATATTATGTAACTTATACAAACTCAGTGGACTCTTGGTAATGTTTTTCTCTGAGAAGTGACATATCCAGGTAACTCTGGCAATTTAACAAATATATACATGTATGCACACATACTTACAACCACAACTGAAAACTGATATCCTCATCTATTCTAAAGGTATAGAGCAACAAGAGAAGAATGTTACAGACAGAAAAATAAAATATTTAGCTCTTAAGAGAGGCAACTAAGAAAAGAAAAAGTGGGGGAAGAGAATTTAAGTTCTTGGAAATCACAAAAAGTTTGAGAGGTCCCAGAAAACACAGTGAAACCTAACTGAAGTCAGGAAGCAACCTACTGGGTGGGCCCCCTTGAGCAGTCAGTAAGTATCTTGATAGAACTTGATTGGGGACATGAAAACATAATTCAGAATTAAGATGATGTGATGCACTCATGTAAGTGGAGAGAGAGAGAAACTGAATGGCACCCAAATGGAAAAGCCTGCATCTATCATAAGAAGAAATGGTGACTTCACAATGAGCCACAGTTTATTATAACATGCTAGAATCGTCTTTGCTTGTTTTCACTATGTATTGCTATACACCTAGTATGTTGGAATAAAATCTTTATGTTGGAGAGAGGTTTGGAACAGATTTTGATTCATGAATTTTTGCCTTTTCCTTATCCCTACTTATTGGAATGTGATTGTTACCCATAGGAACATATTAGAATACATAGTCACCTGCAGATGGCGCTGATTGGGAAGGTTGTAGAATCTTCAGAGTTAGAATTTTGCTGGACAAAGTGTGTCCACAGGGGTAGGGCAAGGCAAGTCTTGCTGTGTATAACCTCTCGTTATTCATTCTGTGCTTTCTGGGTTTAAATGCAACGGGACCACACGAGTTCCTCCTGCCACCATGACTCCACTGGCTGCTTCTGTGTCTTCCCAGCCATGATGATTGTAAAACCTCTGGAACTATGAGGCCAAATAAAGGCTTCTTCCCTTGAGTTGCCTTTTCATTTCTTAGTCAGAGTATTTATCACAGTAAGAAGAAAATAATAAAAACAGTAATTCAGCCAGAAATGATTTTGCACAAAACATCCCCCATCATTCTTTCTTTGTGGATCATGTCTTTACTGTGAATGATGAACAAACACAGTAAAACAAGGACGATGTTTTATCCAATGTCAAGGGAAGGAGGATTAAGATACATATGATACATACATTATGATACACTATGAGGACTAAGGTTTCAAAAGACTTTTTGTAATTATTACTATTATTTATTTTAGGATAAGAGTATACTATTCCTTGAATGAAAATATCCAGAAGAGAAGAATATAACATTGGTTTCAGGACAAAAAATAACATGAAAAAGACAAAAGAATATAATGTAAGAAGAGAAGCGGAAGAAGGCAGAGACAATAGAGGAAGACTCAATGCCTGGAAAGCATTTTGAGTTTATGAATGACAAGCTACAGGGGAGTAAAAATTACTATCTTTAAAAAGTGATGGATAGTTTTCTAAAATGAGAAAAAATTTTATATAAGAAAATTCAGCCACTTACTCGACCTTCCTTCACAAGGTCCCTGATACATAGACAGACAAGGACCCTATGCAAAAACACACAAGCTACAGATAATTTAGATAGATCTTTCTTGGTTTAAAAGAATATTTTCTACACTTTAAATAATCTTGGTTAGTTTTCATTGAGTTTGTCTTCCTGCTCTACTTAAATGATGTCCCGAGTCAGCCGTGGATTTCCAGGAAAAGACTGAACAGAGAGTTCTGAGACCAGGATTCTGTTCATTGTAACATAGAGCTGTTTCAATGTTTATTTACTTGTTTGTTTGCTTTTGGTTTAGAAGTGGTGGTGCCCTTTCATAAGTTACCTCATTTACAAACCAGACAGAATTCATAGCCAGGTTCCCAACTCTTCTCTTGCTATCAACTCGCATTTAGGCAATACACCCTGCAGAGAGTATCCATATGATATTGCCATGGTATCCAAGCCAAACACTGAGGTCATTATCACTGTAGACAAAACAAAGAGGGGGAAGGGAGAAACATTCTTTGCACAGAGTAAATCCAATGAATGATTATGTTCTTTTTTTCTTTCTTTTTTTAAAAATGTATTTGTTTGTTTTTCTTTTTAAAAAACCATCTTTTTTCATTTGACATGCCTATTCCATATTTCTAACTGTGAAGTTCAATTCCCATGTTAGTGACTTCCACCCCAGTGACTGAGAGTTTTACAAGCCTGACCGTCATTTCTCTGCTGTTCCTCACTCACTAACATCAGAAACACCCATTACTCCACCCCAGGGGACTTCTTGGGAAATACCAGGCATCAGCTGATGGCAACTGTTGAGACCCAGCCCAGACTCTACTTAGAAAAATGTGTCAGAAACAGAGCAGAACTCTGCCGCATTTATATTAACCAAGGTAAAACAATTATAAGAGGGGACAACCTTGATCATAACATGCACTGCTTTGGTGAGAACAATTCTGTCATCCAAAGTCACTACAGTGTCATCCTTAAAATGTTTGGGTCTCAACTCTCCATCATTGGGTGTGGTTGGCTTCATGTGCAATTGATTGAGCAAACATTTTTGGTGATTCTAAGCACGGCGTCTGCAACAAATACCTTGAAAGAAAGGATAAGAACTTCAACAACCTGCTCCGAGTGTTTTCAGCTGGAGTCATGTGAGCTTACAGCACCAAACCAGAAAACAATCCAGCTGGGTTCATGAGCAGGTAGAACCCACTACTCCAGCAATCCAAAGGTATGCGCTTTTGTTGAATAATATTTTGGTTTTCAGTTTATTGGCTTTTGCTAGACATAGATTGAATTGATTTTTTTAATTGATTTTTAACTAAAAACCCAAAGAATTAATTTCACTGTTTTCAATTCACTTCCCAGGAATAATCACAGTATAAATTTTAGTGTCACTTTCTTTCCTCTCCGTCTTCTACTTGAAAGGGGAGACAACATGATGTGAAGCTAACAGTCAACTTAACCTAACCGAGAGTCACCTGGGAAGAATTTTCTAGATTTGGTGGGACTGTGGGGGATTTCCTTGCTTAGGTCAATTGTTCTGAGAGGAACCATCCTAGGTATGGGCAACCTCATTTCATGGACCTAGTCCTGAACTGTTTGAGAAGAGAAACTGTGATCATCAGAAGCAAATGAGGAAATGAGCATACATTTACGTCTCTCTGATCTTGTTGGTAGATGAGGGTTGACCAGATGTCTCAAGTTCCTGACATTGTGAATCCCCCACAGTGACGGACTATAACTGAAAATTGTGAGCTCAATAAACCGTTTAGCCCCCAAACTTGCTATCATCAGGATTTGGATTTTTTTGAAGTAGAAATGAAACTAGAATACATGGGTTATTTTATTACTATGAGAAAGGAATTGGAGGATTGGTAAGAGCCACATAATTTAAAATCTTTCCATAAGACATAACAAAAATATATAAAAGGAACAATTTATTTTTGTAAGTAATAAAGCTGCCAAATCAAAGTTAAGTAGTGGGAAAGTAATAATATATTTTATGAGTTCAAAAAGCTTATGAATACTAACAAAAATTTGAAAGTTCAGAGCTCATTATCTATGTAGATAAAGTTGCTTCTGAAATGTTAAAAATATTTTATGTTTTTAAAAGTTATGTTAGATAGAGATGCAAATAAAATTTACCATAATATATCAAACAGATACTCATACTCTATCAACATAGTATAAATAAAATAAAACATGTAAATATGAATGTAATTGTAAATATTATGAAGTAGGCATGTAATATCTACATGTATTTTCTGTATTATCTATTTTTGCTACTTATCAATTTTAATATTTTGAGACTAAAATTTGCAGGGTACTCATAAACCCATGCTTATTATTCTACTCAATGGAAGTAAATAAAGCTTTGGCCTGTGATATAGACACTTTAAGGCCTGTTCTTGGAGTATTTATTAATTCTGGTGAGCAATGCAAAGTAGCCAAATGGAAAAAATGGCATAACAAGTACACTCCCAAACATCAATCTAGTACCATAGAAAGTTTGATTTTTAAACTTTTGTTTCCCTAGTACTTATTTCTCCACTAACTGCAATTCACACAGATCTATGGCAGACATTCTTCTGCCAAATGTAGCTGCTGTTTTAATTTCCACCAGTTATCCGGTCAAAGGAGACATCACAGTGAAAGAATGAATAAGGCCTAGCACCAAACTTCAGTCAGTAATGGAGCTGCCAATTAATTAAACATCCTTTCTTCTTAGTTTGTCCTTATAGGGTATATCTAAAAAGACGAGAAATCTAAGTTCCTATGCACAATTGCTGAAGACACCACTCACTTTGTATGCAGGACATAGGGAAACATCTTTCAAATGACCAGGAAATTCTCTCTACTCACAAGCTTGCACTGTGCCAGAAGGTGCTGTGCAGTCTGCTGGGAGAGAAAAGAATCTGCGGTAGTCTTGCCCAGCAGTGAATTCTGCATGCTAAAATACCGACCTGCTGGTCAGATGTGTCCCCTGGTACAATAATGGCATAATAGTTATAGGGGTAATGAACTACTTTCTGACAGAGTGTTAGACTTGCTTCCTGGGAGGAATCTCATATCTGGCTCTGTAAACCTAGTCAAAAAGCCATGACTTGAGCAGATCATAGGCCATAGAGAGCAACCTAAACTTGTCATTTTGATAAATAGTCAAACTGCTAAGTTACATTCTAAATATTTATGTTCATAGCCATAGATTTGGTCAGAGAAACTTCCTTTTACAATGATCTGTGCTAACCTGAAATACGTTGAATTATGTCTCTAGAGGACCAATGATAAATCCAGTTATCAGTAGGATACATACTCTCAGTTTACAATGTCACAGAATAAACAATGCCATTTAAAAATTATGAAAGGGAGGACAGTAATGAAAGGCAAATCCAAGCATGACCAAATCCCACAGGGAGAACATCAAGTGGTAAAGGTCCCTGTATCGCATCTGGGACTTGCAGTGGCCTTGTCTAGGCAACAATAGCTTTGGTAGCCCTTTCCCTCCAGTTCTACTCTCTGCATAGTTGTCCCTTTGGTAATGGGCTGGTTCCCTTGTAGGTTGGTATCTTTCCTTGGGAGACTGAATAGAGAAACTGATTCACTGTTCTATTCAGTCCCCAATGTGTCCAACTTCTGAATTCAAGGCTTGTTGGTTTTGTTTTCCCTCTGCAGGAAGAACCAGATGATCATGTTGTCTGTTTACATTGGTACCCATGGAGACTCTCCAAGATTCCCTGCCACTTTGCAATTTCTAACTCATGAAAGCGGATGATGCAAATGCCAAAGACTGTGAGACAGGGGCAGGATTGTAGAAGCCACCAGCCCTTCGTTGGCTTTAGAAACTGTTGTTTAAGTAAGTACTGGCCTTATTTGTGACATGTCTGAGATTTGAAAGAGATAGTATGTCGTCACTCACAATCCTACTTGGCACGGATAAAGATGCAACAGCTGAGACGGTGGACTTATTACTGGAAGCTGGATTCACTGTGTCAAAGCCTCCACCCCTCGAACTAAAAGGAGCCTTTGAAGAAGACGGGAAGACTGCACTTTCCACATCTTTCCTGACAATGTGCCCTTTGAGGTTCTTTTGATGTGTCTGAATTTTATGAATTACTGAAGAAAGAACTTACATGAATAACTGCAGGGGTCATAAAAGTTTTTTTTATATAAATGTCCATATACCAGGTTGTAATCCTAAGTACTTATATTTTGAAGTGCCTAGGTTTTCCATTTGTATACATATTTACACACACTTGGGTCCTTTCATTCTTTAGCATATGTGGTGGTGTATATAACATTAAATGTATTTTTATGGAGATTGATCTAAGAGCAGCATGAAGCACAATTAATAAAATCTCAGACAGAAGAATTGGGATTCAGCCTGAAGATCAGAAAAGCAAAACAGCCAGCCACTGACTCTTACCTCTACCTCAGTCTGAAATGGCGATCCTGCCTCCAAAAATCTCAAAATGAGACTGAGCCTGAAAGCAGTCTCCTGTTTTGTATTCCTCTCCAGGGCTGGGATTAAAGGTATGCATCACTGGGATTAAAGACATGCACCACTCAGTTTCTAAGGCAACTAGTGTGGCTACTGGGATTAAAGGTATGTGTCACCACTGCCTGGTCTGTAAGGTTGACCAGTGAGGCTGTTTTGCTCTCTGAACTTCTTGCAAACTTTATTTATTAAAATACAAATGAAATGACACTACAGCAGCATGCCTCTGTTGAGAGCCCTGTTTTAATATTTGTAATTTCTGTAATTTCCTTTCAGGAATCTACCACAAATACTTGGGGACATTGGTCCCTAGCTGATGGGTACCTTTAAAGTCATCTTCCTGAGAGACTTTTCACATTCCCCTAGCCAATCATTAACAATCAACTGCCTTCTAGTTATATCCTAAGATATAACTATGCAAATTATAGCTAGCTTTAACTAGCAAAGAGAGGGTCATATAAACATGCCACTGGTATCACATTCTTCCAAATGTATGTACTTGAGTTCTCAGTCATCCTCTTTCTCCAATACACAGTAGAGTTAGGACACAGATCCACCAGTAACAGTGGCTCCTGATGTCAAGTTAAGGTGACTGACAGTGCAGAGAAAATCAGATACAAAAATACCAAGGTAGGCGGAGACAGATAAAACTCTCTAATACAAATATCACTGAGGAAGCTGAAGAACAAAAGTGGGTTGTTAATTATGTGGAAACCCAACGGGACACAAATTCAAAAGCCTCTCCTAACTAGAGAATCTGTAATGTTCAGAGATCACTGAGAAAATCACGGAAGAATTGTTTCAGATGCCTATTTAGAAGTTTCTGTTGGGTAGCAATGTGGACAGCATGTTTTAGCACATGTGCGTGAATAGGATATGAGTTGAGAAGCCATCATGTTTCACAGGTGCAGTGCCAAATTAAATCTAAGCATAATAACATGTTTACTTCCCAAAGACAGCAGCACAGATACCAAGACCAGCGGTGACCTAAGTCATGACCAAAACTTTCTTTTGAGGCAAGTTGGGGAAATGTGAAGAATTCCATGCAAATTAGCATAATACATAATATTCTAACAGTTTCATTCATCTATTTTTCTCAAACACTAAGAGGCTGCAATGCGGGATTATTATTCTGTATGTGGAGAAGCACAGAGATGGCAATTGTGTTTTTTTTTTTTTTTTAACTTAAGAGAGAAGAGAAATTGATGGTGCTTCCTACCACTCAGAAAAGACCAATCAGCTCAGAGAACCTATAGGTTCTGAGTCTGCTATGCCAATTCTACATCTGGATGGCTCTGATCTGAAAAATAGGATAGTAACTCTGACCATGATAGACAGTTATAAAAATTACACAAAACAGTTAGCAAGGGCACAGGATAGCAAGAATTTGATAGCGGTTCTTTAATAAATACAACTTGAAGTATTTTATGTTGGCCTTTAATTTATTTAAATCATTCTGTCATCAGCTATCTGTTTTGCGTATAATATTTTAAAGGCAGTAGATATGTAACCCTTTTAAAATAACATTCATAAATTTCTCTGATTGCAAAATAATGACATAAAGAATCTCAAAAGTATGAAAAACCACACTGACCCTAAGTTATAATGAACAGAAATTTTCATTTTTCTCACTTCTGTGTCTAGAAGAAATATTACAAAACATATCTGGGGTCCTGTCATATATAAACCTTAAAATAATCAGGGAATCATTGGGTTAATACAGAGTAAAGATGCCTGAAATTATGTGGAGAAAAAGTTTTAACCAAGAATTCAATTATAGCATTCTTATTTCATAGATGTTGACTGAACTTCCTAGCAATTTGGAAAACATGCCTTGTTAAAACACTCAGTAGCTAGCTATATGATGGTGGGAGCCCTGAAGCAGATAAGGTCACACACAGCTGCGGCTGTCAGAATGATGGTATCAGAGGTGATTATCAGGCATCCAAGGAGGACAACAGAAGGCGAAAGCACCAACAGAGAACAGACAAATGTCAAGAGACTTAGAAACAGAGGGTGAAACCCTAAGTTATCTTATCAGCAGACTTGCTGAAAGACAGCCACGTTGTTCTCATGAAGAAGTTTCCGGAACTCAAGTGCTTTGAGGTCCATGAGGAAGCCTGGAAAATCCTACACCCTAACAGAACCTGAAGAAAGAAATCTACTTCAGAAATCTCCCAAGGCGGATGAACTAAGGAACCACATATGCAATATCTTTAACCGCAAGCATAGGGTATTTATGAGATGATGTATTAAACTACAATGAGACAGTAGAGTACCAATCCGAAAAGAGATGATGAAGTTCCCTTCCAGACAGTTGTCTCCCTAATGTAAATCTCACTCCAGTCCCTCTACAGTTGGTGTTTTATCTCTCTATCCAGTGGAGACAATCGAATCTATTGTCTTCTTAAAACCAAATTTAAATCAGTTTAACCACTCTAACTGGCAGCATTACTAATGTATCAGAAATTCCTTACTCAAATTACCTCAAGTGGTTTCTCTCTTCTATTACTTCAGTGCTGCATTCCGTTCCCC